>JBAMHX010000008.1:26439371-26455355 GCA_037177515.1 Pseudomugil tenellus | reverse complement strand
ATCCAAAGGGAGTGTTTGGTGTTTTGGCTTTGTTTTAAGGAGATGTGGAAAGGAAGGGTTTGAAAGGTATAGCCCTGGACCCCCCCCCCCCCCCCCGCACCAAAAGAAAAAACATACTTAGCTAATGGCAGCATTGCTAGAAGATAAAACTGCCAAATGTTACTCTAATCAGCTTACAGTTTGTACGCACATTGCTGCTTTTGCCAAGAATGAAAGTGAGAACAAGTGCGAGAAACAGACAAGGAGCTAAGTGATAATGATGTTGTATGGTTCTATTGTGGTTTTGCATGGGGGGGGGGGTTTGTTTTCTTGTATATAGATATGAAACTGCAAATGTTTCTTGTGTTTGAGTCTATGTGTTAATCCCCTCCACCCCCAAATACACTATCTATACTACGAAAACTGGCTTTAAAAAACAAAAGAAAAACTACAAAAATTTGGTTAATTTTCCTTGAAATAAGATAAAATTTCTTGTTCTGTTGGCAGATAATCTTATTTCAAGGAACATTAACCTGTCATGAATTCCTAAAACAAGTAAAAAAATCTTAAAAAAACCTACTAAGTAAGAATAAATATCTGACGTTAAAAAAATAAGCGTGTGTCCTTGATTTGAGATGTTTAATCTTACTTAGATTTTAGTTTTTGCAGTGTATATCAATATCTATATGTAAGTACTCTTTTTTGGGCTTCACAACAAAACTTTGATAATAATTGGCAGTATTTTAAACAGATTAAGTCATCATTGTTTGGTAACTTACATGTGAGAAAATAATTGATTTGAAAACAATCTTTCTCAGAAAAAAATATTGGAAGTAATATACATATTTCTCCTTTTATAGCACATAATGACATTACAATATGAATGTATGTATAAAGAGTAAGAGAATAGGCCACCATTACTTTTCATTTCCAAGACGAGCATTAATGTGATCCATCATTAGTAGCTGACAGCGTCACAGAGGTAAAGAATTACTGTCAGAAACGTGTCAAGCACAACAAAATGGAGTTACAACAAAAAAATCTATCGGTCAGCATTCTAGATGTTAGACATGCTGCGAAGGACCATTGACCTGTCCAGGGTGTACCCTGCCTCTCACCTACTCGTTTCTGGGATCGACTCCAGCTTCCCTGCAACCTTGCACCAGACTAAGGCAAGAACATACAGCACATTTCTGGTACAAATCAATTCATAGATGACAATTCAAAACCACATTCTGTCCACATTACAAAGATATTGCTGAGGAAGAGGAAGTGCAGGTCTGACTGCTTCTAACTGGAAAAGTGTGAACATATTATAAGTAATGAAGGCAACAATAACTGAATTGCTTCACGTGCCAGAATCAGTTCCAGGTGTCACAAGAAGAAATGATAAATGTTTACTGATTAAAATGTTACAGACCTGAAATGCAAAAGACGAATGTATATTAACTGTTAAAAACTAACTTCTTAGAAAGCACAGCATATCCTAGATTTAATCTATCTGAAATAAACTAGGTCAAAGTAAATAAAAGAAAAATATGTGCAAGCATAAACGCTGCTTTGAGCTGTAGATCACACCTCATACGGAGCAAGGCCAACATCTGTCACAAACACTGGCATTTAAACTACAATTGTGCAAAGTGTATCATTAAATTCTGTCTAAACTAAACTGCTGGTGTCATCTACCAAGACTTTCTTAAGTTGACCCACTTTCTTTTAGCTAATCATAAAACCAGTATTCTTTTGTAATGCACTGGCAGAGTGGGAGGAATCTGCTAGAATATTTGTCACTTATGACAGTGATACATGAGCTTGTCAGCAAAAATCTTGACAAGGTGCAAATAACCGACCAAAGGTTGCAAGAGGCTGCAAAAATGTATCAGTTTATTGAGTGTAACAGCACACATTGCACTGAAAGAGCCCCAAAAAGCAATAAAAATATATGAAGAATAAGTACATTTAATTATATTCCAACTAAAAGGAAAAACAAGTTCAGACTTGATCTTTGAATTCCTAATGGCTTTTTTAAAATGCCTCCTTTAAAGTGTTGGGTGAAGTTGGGGTTAGACGAGGGTGTCCTATTTTTGTCGCCTGCCCCCGTTGAAGCCGATGAAACAAGTTCAGGCTGAGTCGCTGGAGTAACCATGTAAACAGACACTCAAACATACTGCCTGCGTGGTGACACCTATCATGGCTGAGAGAGGACGGAGGGGGCTGTAGTGGATCACGGGTTTGATTTGCACACACACACACACACACACACACACACACACACACACACACACACAAACACACCTTTTATGTTACATTTATAGATATGAGAAGTCAGTCTTCTGAAACAGTTCAATGGACTGTGGGATTCCTCGATCTCTACTGGGGAGTGAAAAATATATCTGAGACACAAGCTGTCAGCAACATCTTGGATTACATCAGCTTTTTATAGTCTTTGAAAAGAAGTATGATTAGTTTTTCCTTCTTTCTAATTGCTCTGTGAAGAAAACACATGAATTCTCAGAACTTTTAAAGAAAAAAAGTCAGGGTTGCATTGTGCTGAGTAAAGCTAATGATTCCTTCCCTCTTTGTTGCTCAATCACTGTTGATGCCTGAAAGGGCTGTTTTACAAAAACAGGTTATTGCTTAATGTGTCCCCAGTGCCTTTCAGCAGCATATTTTCCATGCAGAGCTTTGCACTTATAAACATAGCTTAATAGAAATATGTCAGAGGTCAGGTTGTTGATTTTCAGACATATCACATACCGATTGTGCAAACCTCAACATATGTGGTTACATGATCTGGAATTACTTTACAGAACACAGATAGCTTCCTTTGATCCTTTATGTTTTATTTTTGATAGCATCTTCCATGCTGGCAGCCTGCTGGTATGCTACAGTATTCATACTGTGCTGTACTGTACTGATGTTTCCCTGTAGTACTTATGTAGTACTTATGCAATAAGGGTTTTATATGTGATAAGCAGTTCACATATCTGTTCATTGTCTTACTCAAGCTCATATATATAGAACTGTATGTAACCTGGATATATTATTTCTTTATCAGCACAAAAATTCTCTGTTTATGTGTTAATGAATAATCAAGTTTTATTTAATAATATACAACTCAACAGTTAGTTGTAATGTTCTGCATCACCTTCTGTTTTTCCTGCCATTACAGATATCGTAAATTTACATTTGCTTTGGGTAGGACCTCGCCCTCATCCTGCAGAGGACCCACAACCCTTTTCCAGTTCAGAACCATGGTTTAATTCTCATTCCAGCCGCTTCACACTCGGTTGGGAATTACTTCACTCCACAGCTGGAGATCTCGGCCCAATGGAGCAAACAGAACCACATCATCTGTAAAAAGAAGAGTTTAAATCCTGATGCTACCAAACCGGATCCCCGAAACACCTCGGCTGTGCCTAGAAAGTCCATAAAAGTTTTGAACAGGGATGATAATAAGTGTATATATAACAGGATTACAATATTGTAAGATGATGCTTACATATGACCATTGACCAGTGAGTCATAGCACAGACTTAAGAGTAACAGATAGATTGAGTCCTTTGTAAACAATACATCCAACGATTATGCAGAAATTGAATTAAGAGCTTTTGGTAAGGTAAGGTGAGTTTATTTGTACAGCACACTTCATGTACAAAACATCTTAAAGTTTTTAAATAAGACAATAAAAGCCTTACAGCAAGATGCAAAAGTGGATTCCTGACACACGCAAACAAATCCTGATTAAACAGAGGCTGCATGGAGAAATGGCCAATTGCTGTTACCGCTGCAGGAACAAACATTCAGGCGGTGACTGGAAGGCCACACAGGTATAAATACCGCTGCTAATTATAGATTAGCTGCAGGTGAAGATCCTAGTTGCCAGAGAAACAGGCGCGCTCATTACAATAAATTAAAAAGACTAAAAGAAATTATACAGAAACAGAACAATCTAAAAAAGATAGAAACAGATACATACAGTGAGGTTCATTTGACACCAACAGACACCAGTGGGAAATACACCAGACACTGCCTTTATTTTCATGTGAACGGTCTGTGGAAAAGGTGAGGATCACCTGAGATCTTCCTCGCCTCATGCCGTGCTGGATTTAGAGGAGAGGACTGTGTATGATTCTCTCTGATGTCCTCACCACCCTCCTCATCATCTTCCAGTCAGAGGCCCTGCAGGCTCCACACCTCACAGAGATGTAAGCAACCAGATGCTCCTGTGGAATGTGGTGAGGATGGGTGGGGGGCAGGAGGGCTAAAGTGCAGGAGTTACTACAATTTTAAGGTGGATTGTTCTGATATCTTAAAACCTGATTAAAATCTTGTTTATTTTAACTCTCGGGATGGAAAGCAAAGTTGAAAACCAGCTGTTAATTTTTTTATAATTTCTTTGGCGCACAGGATGCACATTAGCATCCTGTGCGCCAAAGAAATTCATTAAAATGTCTGGATTAGTTGTAGTTGTCTTTGGTTTTACATTTTTAAGAGTGGCGAGTAAAATCTCAATTTTAGTAGAAAAGGTTTTAACAAAATCGCATATCTATTTATTCATGTGTTTATTTTCTGTACAGTTTGTTCCAATTCAGGCTCATAAGAGGATGGAGCCTATCCAGGCAATTAGCAGGTGAGAGGCAGGTATCCCTAAACAGGTTGCCAGTCCATCAGAAAGAGACTCACACTAACTCCTACGGACGACTTCCAATCAGCCTAACACAAAGAATATGCAAACTCCATAAACATTTACATAAAGGCCACTGTTTGGACTTCACTCCCCCCAAGAACCACCGACCTTTTTGCTGTGAGGCCACAGTGCTAACCACTACGTCACTGTGCAACCCAGATTTACATATCAGGTGGCGAAATACTGATTTGGTTACTGCTTTAGTCTCCTGGTGCACGGACGATTATATAACCTAAACCTATTTGGCATTTTATCTACATTTAAAAATTTAAAAATAATATTTTCCACATCAATAAAATATATCTTTCTAATATGTTTTCTTTCCTGTTTATCACTAAGGCAACCTTGGTAATTATATTGTATATATGAAACTTTATATTATATTTATTTATTCTTCAGTGAGTTGCAGTGTGTTGGATGAGTCACTAATGTCCACTGAGATGGGAGATATTCAAATATTCTTAAATATACATCCTGACCATACATTTACTCCTAACAGGCTTTTAATAGACACCGTAAAAAGATTATTCAGAATTTTTTTTGTTAAAATGTATTTGTTGTATATTTGTTCTTTGTCTTTACATATGACCTTAAAAAAATCTACATAAACTTTATTAAGCATACAATCTGATATAAAAGCTTAATTATCCTGCTGTTTAGGAAGAAACTATTCAAAAACTTGGGTTAGTCTGACATCTGCTGGGAAAACAAAAACAATGCATCTTTCATATTCTACCCACTGCTATGGGATCCACGAACGAAGCAAATGTAAAAACATAAATGGATAAAAACTAACAATTATTGATCAAAATCAGACTTTGTCTGACAAAAATCTACCATTCAGTTTAAAAAGACAAGAACAATCAGTCCTTAAGAGCTAATCCCCATCAATGATTAACATTTATAACTCACTCTTCTCAGTCATTGCTTCTCCTCGTGCTTATTTCGTCACTGACTCAGTAATGTTGGTCTGTTTAATCTTTAATCTGGTCAAATAAACAGGAGTCATTGTTTTTTCCCGTTAAGTCCCTTTGGTCATCGCTCTTACTTGTGATTGGATACTGCGACTAACGGACGTCCCAACAGCCAATCACCTTCTTTATTGGAAACAGGCACTCCCCGTGCGCGTCCCTTCATATGACGTCACGTCCAGCTAACGTGATACGCACTGGACTTCTGGAGGGGGTCGCTGATTGCGGTAAAGCATTGTGTAAAATAGAAAAAGCTCTGAAGACAAACGGAGTTTCGTGCTGAGCTGACTTTGCTCCGGTTTGAACCAGTTTGGGCAGTTTTTATATCTTATAGGTAAGTGTTTTTTTTAAGAGCGTTATATTTTAAATTAACGTGTTCATTTGCCTAGTCACTATGAAATGACTGCGTAAGGAAACTCAACACCGATGGGCTTGGCTATGGCCTGCAGGTGCCTCTTCTGTTTGCCTTATATTACGGTTTATTCGTTTCTTACACATCTTTTTCATAGCTTAAGCTAATTTCTGACGACCATTACGTTTACTAATACGCACAGAAGCGGGCTACTAATAAATATAATGCCTAATATTTTGTTCAAAAGCTTGTTTGACAATATTAAGTTAGTATCAAACTAGTGCCAGCTTAATTAATCGAAACTAAGAGGATACGTTTATCGAATAACTTGTACTGGTTGTGTTTTCCCCAGTGGAGATTTATTGGTTCTGTTTTTTTCTAATTAGGTCCAAAGGGGTGCCTTCATATGCAAACAGCCTTGTTGTCTCTAGAGTTGTAAAATGAAAACACAGGCTGCCAGGCTACAAAACTACTGTTTTATAGACAAATGATTGTGAAATCTTGTTTTTTATTGGGTTCAAAATATGTGGTTATTTTAGGTTTAGTTTCATAAGCCAACATCTCATAGTATTACTTTTATAGTTTCTTGTTAAACCTTATAATCCGGATTGTTTAGTGTTTTTTAATGCTTTCCAATGTAGATCTTAATTATCTTTTATAAATGGATAGGTGTGGCATTCACTTTAATCAGATGCAGTTTTAATTCCATTTTGATAGCAGAATCTGTCTCTGTTTATACTGACAAATACATTAACTATGAGATTAGGTTTGCTGAGATTTGATGGACTCAGATCTCTGAGCTAATCTCTGTATATGTGTGTGGTTTTGTCTATGTGATATACTCTGGTGGTGTTTTGACAACATTAAGCTCACTCGCTTGCTTCTGCTGTGTAGCAGGCAAAAGCAAATGGCACACATGCAAATGGTGTGACAACCAGCCACGCCGTGAAGAAACGCACAGAGTAAGACTGTTTTGCAAATCCTTGTTCGTCAGGGATCAATCTGCTAATAAAAGCATTTATGGGGATGTAATAAAAAATTTTGACGAGCTACAAGATGAACTTTGACTCTTCTGGGAATCTACAAGTGTTAAATTTTTACTTATTTGTTGCTTTTTTTCTTAAAGTAGTCATTTATCAACCTTTAACTGATGATCTAATATTTTATTTATAACAAAGGACATTTGTATTTCAGTGAAGAGAAAATATCCAACATAAAAAAACTGACTTTTTGTTAATGGTAGATGTTTTGATGCCATAGCAGGAAGAGTATGGCTGCAGTAGAGACGAATGAGGTGAGATGTGAGCTAGTTTCTGAGTCCTGTTAATGTTTCCGCTGACTTAAGCGGTAAATATCATTGTCAATTATTTTAAAGAACATTTATTGGTAGTTTTTTATTTCCCTTTTGTTCTATTTTCCCTCTCTCGTAATTTATTGACAAGCATGAAACTCACCATTCATCGTATTCTCAGGTGAAAGATTAATATTATTATGCAACCTGTGAGATAAATGTTTTATTTTTCCAAACAAGATAATAAGTCAGGATAAAGGTGTTGACGTGCATGGTTGTCTCTTTGACTTTTGATCTATTTTTGTGTTCATCATGGTCTGAAGGGATGAGAAGAAGGGACTGTTTACTGTGTACAGATACAAGGAAATCCAGGGTGGTGGTTCGAGATGACGCTCTTTGTCCAGCTCATTTTCCGCTGTTGTTGCCGTTCTACATGAGCATGGTGGCTTGTGAAGGGCCCAGATGTACCTCATCACATGCCTTTTAGTGTTCTGAGGGGAGTGTACTTTCCTTTCACAAGGTCTAAAGGGGAGTAGATGACCTTTTAGTACCAAGATGATCAGAGAAAATTGCTTGAACTTGCAGCATGAAAGTGTGATCTAGTCTGATCTTTTCACATTTCTGTGTGAGAGGGAATAAAAAATAATATGATGCAACCAGTACAGATCTGTGAGGTGACGATAATCCCTTCCCTCTCTCCTGTTTTCCCATGGTGCATTTAACCTGAGAAGCTGATCCTTGTAAAGTCTGTGTGTGAACAGTGAGATAATACTGGTTACATTGTGTAAGGTTGTGACTGACTGCTGAGTCGTTACAGATCTTCTACAAAGGTGAAAATAATCTATAGTGGTTTTCTACTCTCGGTGACTTTAGTTTCTCATTTGTTTCTGCAGGGGTATAAAAGGTTAAAACAGGGGCGAGGCTGCCTAGTTAGCACTTTTCTGTACAACTGATTCATTTTTTCGTTGGAAAATGAGAGGATGTCTTATTTAGACTCGGGAATTCATCACTTAATGTGGCTCCACAGGTTACCCAACCTTCTTATGAGGCAAGGAGGTTTATGTTACTTCCGCTGGTTAGTAATACTCAAATTCATGTCCAGATATAAAAGGGTCTCCTAAATGCTCTTGTATAAGATTATTCTATTGTACCGATAAATAATAATTTGATGTTAGACTTATTACTCTATTGTTTTCCGTTAAGCCGTATTACAAGAAACTATAGTAGTATAAATCTATGTGTCTTTAGTGGATGTGTAACATCACCACTCTTCTGCTTCTTTCTTTTTAAAGTGACTCGTTGACCAAGAGATGAATTTTGAGCAACCTCCTCCATACCCAGGCGGTGGCCCATCTGCACCAGGCTACCCAGTCCAGGGTCCTCCCCCGCAAGGATACCCACCCCAGGGTTTTCCTCCACAGCAGCCTAATGCAGCTTATCCCAACTACCCTCCTGGACCAATGGGTCCTGGAGGTCCGTATCCAGGCCCAGGACAGCCTCCTTATCAAGGATACGCTGGGCAACCCCAGTATGGCTGGCAGGGTGGCCCCCCTCCTGGGCCTATGTATGGAGAAGCTCCAAAAAACACAGGTCAGTGGCGACATACAGCTGATTATGTTATGAATGATTATATAAATGAGTACTGGTGGACTGGGAATAGAGAGCAGTGTACTGCAGTAACTGACCAGTTGTGTTAGCTGCGCTCTGACCACCAGTGAGCTAATGTGCCAGTATTTGACAGCATTTTATATTTAAGTTATTTTTATTTGAGCATATTTAACAAAGTAAAAAAAACTTTTGTCAATATGTTGAGAGATAGAACTTAATGAATTGAACTCAATGTTATTTTTTCCATTCTTATAAAATGTTTTTACTTAAATTAGATTTTATAATAAAAGAAAACATCTGACTTTTGTCCCAAATGTTAAAGAGTCAAAGGACATTTGCAGTAACGGATTAATAGGTTGTAGCTTTGATCTGCAGTGGTGTGAAACGTAACACCCAGGGGGACGTGCTAAATTTAGCTGCCTTTTTCAGCACAGGGCTTTCGGATAATAAAGGCGTGTTATTTACAATGGTAACTTGGTGTAATGGAGCTTTTCCCAAATCCATAAAATGCATAAAAGAGATAAAAAAGCAATAATTGAAACCCCTTGATTGTTAGCTGATAATTTCTTTTGTTTAACAGCTAATTTATGGCGGGCAGGAAAGCTAACTTCTCCTCTGAGAAAGTTTAATTAACTTTTTTGGATTTTTTTAACAAGTCTGAAGAAGTTTTAATTAGGAAATTGGTAATTAAGAAAACTACTGTAGGTAAATATATAGTATAACTAATGTTTTTCCTTCCATTCTATGCTCATATAAGTATTTATTTAAATGAATAAATCCTCAGAGTTGGAATCGTTTGGGGTTGTTAAAGTAGTAGGGGTGAGTCGATTAGATGAATTGATACAATAGTATTTTAACAGATGCTGATTCAAGTAGGATTGTTCAATACAATTAATATTTAATAATAATTAGATGACAGAAAAGCAGCTGGAAACTGTAGCGGGAACATAAAAGTCCCGCCTGCAATATTTATAGTTATGTTATTGTGAGGCACTTAAGATGGCTTCTATACAGAAGTCATTATTGATGATTTAGCTTAACTTCTGTGTTTTTTTTTTTCTTGGTTTTTATTTTGCTCTATCATTGCCCAAAATGTTAGAAAAAGTATCAAGAGCCAGCAACTAAATCAAACCTGTGGAGTAGAGCCATATTTAAAGAAAATGGTTTTGTTTAGCTCCCATATGAGCTCTCAGTAATCCGCAAAACAAGCTGTGAAACAAACTATTGAAATATAAAAACGCAAAGAGAAAAGCTTGTGCTTACAAAGACCACAGATAACTAGTTTATTTTCTTTACAGAAAGCAGAACTGAAACTGCTCATACTAAAACCTGCTTCTTCTGGTTGAACAAAGCAAAGTGTTTTTCTGTCCAGTTTCTTATCAGGAGACGTTTTAATAGAAACAAACTTTATGAAATATTTTCCAGACATTTATAAAAAATCTTTCGTTACCTGAGTGTTGATTTTAAAAAGTGCTTTTCAATCTTTTTCTTTCTCATTTGACCAGCAGCAGGTCACAGAAGCAACTCATCACAGTCATGAGTGTTTGCTTCCACATAAATGATTAATCACACACATGAAAGAGGAGATGTAGCCATTCAAGCTTCCTGTTTGACTGCTTTTTGTTTGTTGTTTTGAACACTTGTAACATGTTGTGTATGGGTAAAGCACAACTTTCATGTATTTGAATGAAGAAGGTCACTGCTGTACATGTGGCATGTAGTGAAATGTCTTGTTTGTCCATGAATGCTCTGTAAATAATGTTAAAAGCTGTCTGATCAGTAAAATCTTAGGTGTTTGATCATGCGTTTTGGCTGCTATGGCAATGCCATGGAGATGTGCTTCTCATGAGGAATGTAATTAGAAGAAGATCCTATCAACTATTATTACCCTCAACTCAGTGCTGGAGTCTTGACAGTGTGATTAGAAGATTTTATGGTTTTATGTAGCTTTCATACAAACAGAACTAATTTCTTTGTCTATTATTGTGTCCTTTCTTTAATCTTTTCCTGTAGTGTACGTGGTGGAAGACAGGAGGAGGGATAACTCAGAGGAAACGTGCCTGACAGCCTGCTGGACAGCTCTGTGTTGCTGTTGTCTCTGGGACATGTTGACATAATGCTATTCCAACCCAGTTTGTTCCTACAACTCTTTTGCCTTCATCTCTATGCCTTGATCCCTTGTCCCTGCATTGCATCCTTACTGCTCCCTCTCTATTTCCTCAGTAAGTCCTGCACTTGTCTCTTAAGTCTTGTTTCCTTATAGAAACCCAGACCCTCTTATTCTACCTTTATGTGAAGCCCTCAGTACCGGCTGACACTCTTCTCCACCAGTTTTCTAGTAGCAACCTGCTTCTAAACACTGAAGTTGTGCACCGACACACAACAGGAACAGACATACACTCCACTATTTACATGCATTCAGTATATGTGGATCTCAGGCTCATCTAGTGTGATGCTGTTTAGCACTTTACAATAATTACCTCTGTAAGAAAATACTCCTGCCTGCCTGTTCACCCCTTCGTACCCCCACCCTAAGCCCCCCTCAGCTATGTTGTGTTCAAAACCGAAGACTGTTCCTCCTTCTGGGCTCTGTCCCAATGTTTGCCATAACCCAGGCTGCTAATGAGCCTCGGGGGGGATCTTGAGAATCTGATGCTTGAAATTGTAACTTTTTTTTTTTTTTTGCAAATGTCTGTCTTTGAATAAATACAATTTTTAAAGTGGACAGGGATTTTAAGCTTGATTACTACAATGTTCTATGGCTGTAATTTCTTTTGAACTGGTTTGAAATTGTTCTAATATTTTTAGACTGCAACCCATGTCATCTCTTTGATGCCTTTTTTTGCTTTGGATGAGAGACATGCATTAAAGTAATTTATTGCCATAAGGAACGACTCATTTTTTTTTCCCCAATTGTTTAGTGGGTGAAAATGTTCTGTATGTAATGTGTGTGAGAGATTAGGAAAGGGCAGAGACTATTGATCATTACTGCATCTGTCCAGTTATTTTTAACACCACATTGACTGATTCCAGCCTGCTACATGTTAACATGCAATAACATGCTTAATATGTAGGTTGTTTTATTTAAATTAAATGAATGATACTTTATTAATCCCAGAGGGAAATTAAAATGATATCGTCATTTGGTTCAGCTGGCTGTGATTTTTTTTTAAGCTGGAACAAAGGCGGAAGGTTTTCCTCATCACCAGATTTTTTTTCTGAATCAGACTGGTGTTGAACAGGTGCTGGAGAATTACACATTTTGGGCTTTTCCACACAGACCTAGGACACCCGGCCTCAGAGCGTTTCCATTTCGATTTGTCGGACCGTACTGGTACACTTATTGGACCTACTTCGTCAGGCCAGGCCTGTTGGGCAGCGCAAATATCATGAGGTCTGCAGGCTGGTGTCCAATGATTGGCTTGCAGCCGCGAATGATGTCACTACACAGTGACGTACACAATAATGATAATTCCTGCCTCTCCAGGTCGTCTTGTCTTTCACGACTACAATGTTTCCTGATTTGTGAGGTGAGTTTATTACTCATTATAAACCATAACCCGAGCAGCAGGTAAAGGCTTCTTCACCGCCTTTCATATTGTCTTCTGTGGTATCTCTGTAAAGGTTTTTTTTTTTTTATTTATTATACAAATTATACAATACATTAAAACTCTGAGAACGTGTTGTTTTTATGCATCGTGTCTCTATCAGATATCGGTAACTTTCTAGGAGGAATGCGCCAGGGGACCCCTCCCACAATAGAGTGTCTGGACTTAGACTGGATTTGCAATGGAAAAGCATTCCAGCAGAATAGAGTGCTCCCCAGCCGGTGGAGTACGGCGGACTAAGTGATAATGGAAAAACACCTATAGTTGTCTTGAGAACTGGTTGTTCTGGTTCAAAGTCACCAGTTGTTTTATGACTTGATTACTGGAGGCAGAGGGGGTTTCAGGAAGTCCTGATGTGGAGGGAGATGATGTTGACTGAGCTACAGAGTGACTGAGTGGAGGTGTGACAGGAAAGCTGCAGACTCATGGGGCTAGCATGCATTACATTACATTACATTCATTTAGCAGACTTTGAGAGTGACTTACATTTTTTTGGGTCATAGAGTTCAGCGTCTTGCCCGAGGACACTTCAGCATGTAGTCAGGGGAAGTGTAGAATTAAACCACCAACCTTCAGGTTGGCAGACAACTACTCTTGCCTCCTGAGCTACAGCCTCCCCCCATGTAGGCTCATTTCAGCTAGCAGTTCAATGTCTCATGTGCAGATTTTCTCTTTAACAGTAACATGTCCAGGATGATACCAATGCTGGTTAACCAGTACTGCAGCTCCACCTCCCTGTAATTTTCTGCTAAGTTTTTAATTGCGATCTGCACGGACCTTCTTGAAGGCATTTATATAAAAGGTATAGACGCATTACAATGTGGAATATGTT
Source organism: Pseudomugil tenellus (assembly GCA_037177515.1). Classification (NCBI taxonomy): domain Eukaryota; kingdom Metazoa; phylum Chordata; class Actinopteri; order Atheriniformes; family Pseudomugilidae; genus Pseudomugil; species Pseudomugil tenellus. The sequence continues at coordinate 26,442,024 of JBAMHX010000008.1, read as the reverse complement.
CCGTTAGCACCTGGAGCTTTTCAGTTTTGTTAGCTAGCGAGCTTGGAAGAAACTCTCTGCCTCTCTCGTGCCCTACGTCCTGCTCTCCATGGAAGTGTTATTTCACTGATAATTTTGACTTTGGAAAGCATTAACAGTTGATCTTAAAAGAGCAGAAAGAAGATGCAGAAAATATCCCGTGCAGCATAGCTTCTTACCAGCGTGAAAAATCTTCTTCGACAACCCAGATAGACAGCTTGTCTTAAAAAAAGACTCCTATATTACAAAAAACAGGAAAGTTAAGACAGAGTTACTACAATTTGCAGCCAGCTAGCAGTGCATTCCAGAATAAACAAGAAAAGGTATAGACGGAGATCAACACATGGGATGAACATTCAGGAGTTTACCACAGTGGGAAATCTCTATTCATGCTTGTGGATTTAAAACAAAGTGAGAATTTAAACATTTTTAAATAAAAAAAGAGCTATTGCATGATTTAACTTCATGACACAAAATTAAGATATTGCTGTCCATTATTCTAAATGATATTATTACTACAAAAACTTAAGTTGTTTCAAACAATACCTTTGGTAAAAAAAGCTATAACTGTCCTGTAATCAAGCGTATGTAATGAAGGAAAACTAAACCTTCGGGTTGGAAACAGTGATACTGTTTAAACATTTAGGTTTGATTCAGCGTTTCGTAATCTGAGGCTCAAACCTGATGTCAAACCCTAACTCATTAAATAAAAAGCAGTATAGGTGAGCTTTATATAATAAAATATAGAGTGCTTTTTCAGCATAAAAACACCTTTTTTTTAACTATATTTCTTATTGTGTTGATTTTTTTCATCCATGTTATAATATCTTTTTTGGCCCTAGTATGTCTTTATATATAATTGGACAGCCATAGATTAGGTTTGTAACTGTTGAAAAAAAGAAGATTAAGATTTGTCCTGTATTTTATGATAGTGTTGTACAAACTGGCAGTTTTATAAAACAAAAGAAACAACAAAGCAAAAATTATATAAAAATATATATCAAGTACTTAAATGTTGCATATTATCCAATAGAAATGTTTTTATTTGGACATAAATATTTTTTTGCCTGGAAAATGTTACACATCTTACAGAAAAAAAGATAAAAATGCTCCACAAACCTAAATCCTTTCTGAAAAGTAGAAACACAAAAAGGGAAATGCAAATAAAAGTAGGGGTTAGAACTTCAGCTGTGACCCCCAATTACCCGGAACGGCTTAATTTAACGTCCATAGCTTTTGGACTCTAATATTTCCAGTCACACTGCACTCACTACAAAGGTATCATCAAGATCTCCTCATATTTTTCTTCTTAACACAATTACTCACACTTTCACTTCATGTATACAATATTGGAGTTGCTATTGTGAAAGCAAATTCTTTGGGAGTATAAGTTGTGCAAGCAGCTCAGTGTGACTATGCAGCTACATCTGATGATGAAGACATATACATTTTGAGATTTACCGAAATGGGATGTCATCATTCACTGCACCACATCTGCATCTGTGCCCCATTAAGCTGACCTAACATGATCACTGAAACCAGATCTTCTTCAGTGTAATCACGTGCTAAATAAACATATTAATTAATTATATTAATCTATATTAATTAATTTGGAAAAGAGTTCTTTGTAGTCTTTTCAGCAGACTTTGTTCCACCCAAATGTCCCATTACCTTAACCATACAATTCAGAAGGTTTTAAGCTTCATTGTAAATGAATCCTCTGTTAGGTCTGCCTTGGAGACTTTCTCTAACCTTTAGAAACTTCTGTAGTTTTCTGTATCACAGCCACTCAACTACAGAACAACATTTAGTTATAATACATTTATGTACAATTCACTTGACATTGTGCCTAAGGATAGTGTTACTGAAAACAGTTCTCGGATAGGTTCTACTGTAGTTCATCAGTCATTTGGTCAGCCTAAACTTATTGTGCTGTTCATTGTTGCTGCAGTGCCCTCTGTTGGTTAAAGTACAACATAACAATTTAAACCATTAAAATGTGCTTTAGTCCTTTCTTCTTCTTATTATTTGATCTTTGATGCAGATCAGTCAAGCTACCTGTAAGAGATAACTGTCAATGTTATTTTACCAGATGGAAATGATTGGGTTCCTCTCTCGCATAAACAATCACTTTCACTGCTGTGATAACTGTGGTCACATTACAGAGACAGGAGAAATAAAACATCTTTGAAATAATATGGATTCATATCAAATAAAATTGGTTACAGGATAAATCTCTCCACATTTTCATGCTATGGCCTGAAATAAGAAGCTGAGCCCTTGCTGTAGGTGACATACTTAAAGGAGCTATAGATGATTTTAAAAAATGGAAAATGTTTTTATGCAACATATAATTTGTTAAAAGTGGAAATTTTTAATGTTATGTTTCTAAACTTGCTGTGACTATGTGCAGTATAGGACACCACACAGTGTACTATATATATATATATACTGTTTGTGTGTGCCTGTGAAAAACTTAGTTCGCCTTTCTGTTGTGTCTTTGAGGATAAATGACGTTCTTCTGAATTATGTGTGTATGACCATTGCATTTCTTCCCCCCACCTAAATGTCTGTGCACATGACTGTTTAGATGGGCCTGAGCATTATTTAAGCACCTTTCATGAACAGCACACAT
>JBAMHX010000008.1:26412710-26432629 GCA_037177515.1 Pseudomugil tenellus | reverse complement strand
ACGCTGCTGTTTTGGAACAGTCCAATGAAACTACCTGCTTTTAGATTGTAATAAATGATCATATACACTCACATGTTCTACCCTCTGCTTTTAAGTCAACTCTCTTATCTCAAGACCATAGGGTCAACGAGGCACAGAGTATACCTGTTGTAAGACATTAAAGATTCTACAGATTCTTTCCAGCGTTTGTGAGCTTTATCACTAAAAGACAGTTTTATCTTGACTCTTGACATATCTGTAGTTCTGCAACTTTCTGTCTTCTTCTGATGTCTTCTCAGGTTTTCTTGCTCAGCCACAGTGTGTTTAAAAGAACTAGTTTGTTTATATCTACTATTGTCCTGGAAGAAAAAGCTGTGAAGTATGTTTTCTCAGCTTTGGGACACTACTAGGCAGCAATGGCTCCAGATATACACATAATAATTGTCCCCATACCATTAAATGAGTTCAGAACGCATAGTTCTAATTTTAAAGTTACATAATGGGTCTCGAAAAATGCACTGTACAACAGAACCAAAAGTCAATGACAAGATATATCATTAACAATTTATGTCCACAACGATCTATTAAATTTTGTTAAATAAGTGTTGTGTTTGTGTTCTCTTAGAATTTATTCTGGTTGCCATATGCCCACATATATAGCAGCTGCCCTTACTTCTGACTCCATATTAAAGACTGCAGTATTGGCTTTGTTTGACAAACCGGAGCACCATTTGGGATAAGGAACACATTGAAAAGCACATGAGTATGTAAAGTAATTACCTGTAGGGGAAACATCGTGGAACACAGCACCTCTTAATCCACTTGCAGATGAAACATGTTTTATGGAAAAAATTAATTCATCCATTCAGAACTGCGTATAGCATTTAAAGTAATTTATAAAATCCATCTCTAGCATTAGATTTGAGTAATTCTTACTCAGTTTTTAAATTGTTTTAAACTGTTTACCAATGGTTAATCTCTGAAATGAAAACTCACTAAAGTTGATAAACTGGACAGAAAAGCTTGTTTACAGGATGAAAATAACTGTAGCATTCTTCACTTTTAGTTAATTTGTATTTTTACTAGAGTATACTTAAAACAGTGCTTCTCAAACTGCTTCTGTCATGTCTCCTTTCGTGGATCAAAGATTCCTGCTTGAAAAAGGTCACATGAAAATAATTGTATATATATATATAATATTTATATACAATTATAATTATAAATATTAATTAGGTTGGTTTATCTGCAAACTGGCCAATTGTTTGTTTCACACATGTGCCTAAAAGAGGCAGATAGCATGTAAATGGAATGAAAACTGCATTTTTCCCAACCCCACACCCCGCTCCTGTGATGTTGTCACCCTCCTGTTTGAGAACCACTGCATTCAACACAAGCTAATATGTTTATTTATTTCTGTCATTTTGTTTTTAGCCTGTGAAAGCTCTGTTTGGACCTTGACAAATAGGCTGTCTTGGTCGCAAAAAGATAGATTGAACCAACTTTCCCTAAATGATGGTCTTTTATTTATTAACTTACTTTTGTGATTTAATAAAAAGGGATAATTTATGTAATCCTGTTAAATATCATAATATAACTGGAGAAACTGAACTTAATAATAATCTTTTTAAAAGATAAAATATGTGGAGTAAACAACCCCATCTCTCTGAAGAACTGTGATGCAGTCACTGTAAACACCATTAACGTCAGGATCGCTTGCTGGGATGATATTAATATATTAATAAGCTTTTTTTTCTAAAAGCAAACACATTAGTGAGAGTGATACACAACTTATAAAGTCTTTTCTAGTTTTAATAAATGTAGCTTTCCCGTATTTCTTCAACACACCAAAAACTGAGCCTTAAACAATTAAGGTCAATGTGGTGTGTCATTAGATGGTATTGTTCTGTAAATCACTGGTTTTCAAACATAAAAAAAAAGACGAAAGCAAAGTACACATCGCTCAGCTGAAGTAAACAATGATGTTTTATTGATACGGTTCTCAAAAGAGTCTCGTTTCAGTGAATGTATAAGAATCATCCTCCGATAATACTGATTTGGTACATCATGACATCCAGCATGAGCCTCCTCACAGTGAGAGGGATCCATTACTGCTACTGCTGTTGAGATCTAGGGCAGAGAAAATCTACCGCCAAACAAAAACAAAACAAAACAATAAGACTGGGGACTGATATTGTAGATAATGGAGTATTAGAGTGCCACAAAACTCTAGAGTAGTAAGACCAGCTAAAGATTTAGCACATTACAAGCCACTTCCTCTTAGAAATATAAAACTTGATATTCTTGAACAATATTCTACTGTGCTGCATAAAGGTAAGTCTATACACTGTACATCGAAATATACTTCGAAAAAACAGATTTCACAGTTTTAAAGACTTTATTTAAAGTATAAACTGTTTTTTTTTAAAACACTTTATTACATAAATTACTCTTTTTGAGGGTGACTATTATTTGCCCTGTCAGCAAACGGAAATGAATACAAAAACAAAATGAACATTTATTACATATCTTACAAAAGAAAATAAGCTTGTCCATTAATGTTCGAATACAACTGGTGACTCATTCATGATTGTCAGATAGTACTAAGAATAAATAAATAAAAAAGAATAAAATAAAATAAATACTAACTTAGTATGTTTTCCGGACTCTGTGAGTGGTGAATTTGATCGTTCTGTACAGAAGTGCCTTGGTGAAAGTCTCACAAATCTACGGCGACTGAAACGTACAAAACTACGGCATCTACAGTATACGCAACATCCTGAAATTTAGTGTAGTCTGACACATATGTAGTAATATGATTCTTCTCCCCATTGCAAAATAAACAATGCTGTGTGATACCACTGTCCACAAATATAGCCATCACTTTTTTTAACTTTGTTTTTCTTTTCTAAAAATTTTTTTCTCCTGTCCATCGACAGCTTGGATTTCAAGGATGCCGTTTATCCTGCGTGTTGCTCGATTGGATGTGCGGTGCCGCAGCAGCAGAGGACTGGTCCGTGGTGGACAATGGTAGGCCTGAGACAGGGAGACGACTCACTTTCACGTTGCCTTGTATGTCGCTGTTCATGAAGTCCGCTCTCGATGTGTGGTTGGTAATGGCTGCACTCTGGAGTGGCTTGGTCTCCACTTTGGTCCCTTTGCCTTCAGTGTATATGTTAAGAAACAAGACAAGCCTTGATCGCAGAGATGCCACAGTGCAACTCCCCTCCCCTTGTGATCGGTTGCTATCGTAGCCGCTCTCAATGTGACCCAAAAAATATGGGCAAAAATTATCACTTTCTTTTTTAAAAAGGGGTATCTTCTTATTCATTAAGCAACAGTTCTCAGTGCTTTTTCAGTTGTTCAAAGTTTTTCCAAAAGAAAAAAAAAAGAAAGAGAAACCAGAGAAAAGTTTGACTAAACTTTAAATTTTTTGCCAGTGGCAGTAAAATGAACAATATGTTGTTTTTTTTTGTTTGTTTTTCTCTTGATAATTCATTCTTTTCAAAAGTCCCTGCAGCGTTCCGTGAATGACCCCGTTTGTTGGTTAATTCTCCACAGGTTTTACGAGGAGTAAGGTTGAGGAGGCTAGGTAGGAAAAAGGGACAGATTTGAGACAAGTTATCGTAGGAGAGAGGAAGGAGTCTGCGTTCAGGTGGGCTGTTACCTCCTGCCCATCTCATTCTGTCTGAGAAACTGGATGTTGTTGCTGCTATCAGCCAGTTCTGGGTACTGCTCCACAGGCAGTACGTAGTAGCCATCGTAGCCCTGTACTCTACCTGTTGTTTGGAGCTGTTGTCTCTCCCCTTCCGTCCAGAGGCGACTGCCTCCTTTCCCGTCCTTCACGCGCTGCTGTTCTTTGGCCCAAGCCCCTGCTAGAGCTCTCTGTCTGGCCAGCTCCAACAGTCTTACCTTCTCTTCATCCACCACATCCACGGCGAGCCCGTAACGAACACTCAGTACCAAAGATGGAACTGCAAACTCCACGGTTACGCCTCTCCTGGACCGGCCACTTACTGTCACGTTGATACCGCTCTCCAGTGACTTGCGGCCGTTTGTAAGCCCAAGGGCCAACAGATCACTGTCAGCAGAGCCGACTTTCACAAAGTAGTGACAGTCCTTCCCATCCTGTGTGTAATGAGTGCCTTCAAGGTACTGGGCACCATTGAGCACAAGAGCAACTTTACGGCTGTCTTCGCTGGCCAGTGCAGACACCCCGGCGACGACTCGGCCCTCCTTCAGCGCCAACATAACTCCTCGTCCTATTATAGGGGTGCTGGTGCCAAACCAATGACCGGGCTTGTCTTTGCGTCTGCGGCGCTCCTTGTTGAGCAGACGACCCTCGAGGGCCATGAAAGCCTGGTTGTGGCGCTCGGCTGCCTGCTGCACTCCAGTAATGAGCTACATAAGAGAGAGTAAGAAAAGTGAAGGAGGAAATATGAGAACACAATGGACCGCAGCTGGGAAACGTATCTGAAGATATGGTGAAAACAGGAACTAATTTTGCATGCCATCGATTACTGTCAACGATTACCCACATCGCTCAGGCCTAGTTGTGTGTTTGTTTCAATGCCGATATTTTGTTCTCCTGAAAGCCAACTGTAGCGGACACGTCTATACTTAAAACCACAGAGGGGCTGTTTGCATTATGAGTGATGAATAAAACCCTGTCCAAATGTCATCATCTTACTTTGCCGATGATCTATTATTCATCACAACAAGTCTTCCGCAACAATCCGTAGTACAGATCAATCTTCATTGTAATTCTAAAAATCCCAGAAGTAACAGAGTGCAAGCAACATCACCTGCCCCCTGATAGACGGTTCCTACCCAAACAATGATAGAAAGGCAGGACAAGACTTGTTCTATAGGAGCATTTTTTGCTATATTGTTTAAAATCCCCTTCACATCATGACTGCAACCAGTAAAATAATTCTCTAACACAGATATAAAATATATAATCTTTGGAATGGACAAGAGTAAAAAACACCATCCAATTATTTGAATAAACTCCTTCTAAGAGGCTAAATTCTGATATGTCTATCAAACTTAGCAACCACTTGTCCCTCAACCCCTCTGCATGTGACCCTCTTCATGCACAAATTACGTTCTTGCAGCCCTTGAAAAGCCAAAAAAGCAAGAGCCAGTGCTTGCTTTAGTTACATTAGCTAGCACAGTATGAGCATAATGGCAGAAAAGATGGTCATATCAAGTAGGAAAGTAAAAACTGCTCTAGAGAAGGTTACTTTCAGGAAAAAAACTGAAGGAGTGGAGCAGTGTGTTCATCAAGCATTTGGCATCAGGTGAAGCAAGAGAAAGTGCTGCAAAGTAAAACCATTGTGGCCCTATTTAGGAAAGATAACATTATGCCTTTATGACTTATGGAAAATATTAATCTGTTTTGGGCATTATGTTGCCAGTTTAACAGGTATCCAGCCAGTTAAGGAATAAAACAAATGAGATGAACTGCAATGTTAGTAATACTGTAGCATTTGATTTTCCTGGGTTGTTTGTTAAGTTAAAAAGCTGGATACACAGTGGGGTGTGTTTTCAAAATGTAGCTTGCTCGAAGGGTTTTTATAGGATCTCCTGCGCTACCTTCAGCAGAAAGGACACTAGTCCAACTGAGAATCTTGGAAAATAATTCTTGCACCAATGAAGACAATGATTTTAAATGAGTAAAGGTTTGGAGAGTGTTGATCTGTGTGTTATTTTTACAAAGTGATAGTAAAAAATTCTGTTTTTGTTTATTGGGTCGGCTTTTACGGTAATTTATCCATTAACACATTAATTTCATATAATTTTGGCCTCATAACCTGAAAACTAGGGATGTTCTAAAAAAACATTTCTTGCTGACTTTGTCTTCAAAGGGTTTGATTTTTATGTGTAACAAAAACAGGGGAACCAGAAATATAGAAAGTTCGAGATTTAAGGGTCAAACATGGTTGGTGAGTGTTCATTTGTCTTTATACCTGTCCATTTTCACAGTGCTGAGTGGCCTGCAGCTCGTACGGTGGATCCACAAAGTAGAGCGAGTGTCGAGGGAATCCTGGGATTATGTTACTGAGCTGGAAGCCAAACATCACCAGCCAGCTCTTCACATCTACAACAGCAGGCAGAGGGGACACACTTTGCTCAATGACAAAGTTAAACATAGTAGCAAAGGAATAATATTGTTTTCTTTCATTAAAAAAACTAGTTTATCACTGTGACTTCTGCTTTTTAGCATAAAGGGCTATATTTTTTTTAGTTTCTTATGAAATTTGCATGCTTCTTTGTCACGGTTTTAATAAGCAAGAAAGCAAGAAATTAGACCTGTGTTTTGTAGACATATGCGTCTATAAAAACACTACCTGTGACGTAATTTTTGACATCCAACATGTCACTGAGCGGATTGTTGTTCTTGAACATGTAGAGATTAAACGGAGCAGGATCTTTTCCGATCTTGGGCCAGATGCTGTAGTCAGGTGAGGTCCAACGTCCAGCCAAGACGTCATAGTCTCGTTGGGTGAAGTGGACCAGCTTGGTCAAGGGATCGTACAGACCGCCATGGAAGCCAACCACCAGCTGGAACTCTGGGTTGGAGTCAAGGTACACTTCCCCGTACGCTGTGTACTGTATCTAAGAAACACAAGCAGCGCCAGTTAGCCAGACCCTTTTCTACTTCTGTGAATAACAACAACCCTCATTATATTTACAGGTGTTCTGGAGGAGTCCTTCGGAGAAAATATTTACTAAATACTTGTTTATACAGTCAGAAAGCTAAAATTGCCTCATTTTTGCTATTTGCATTACCTGTTTGATCATTTGTCCATTGCTGCTGAAGACTGCCAGCGGTGTTCCAGTGTTATCAGACGCTATGTAATATTCCTCTCCGCTGCTCACCTCCATTGCAAACAAGTGGCCCTAATGATGAGAAGGTGAGAAAAGCAGGTTGTTTTTTATTTTTCTTCTGTATGCCAGCATCCTTTCACCGCAAATCTGCATTAAAATAAGCTTCTCTCTGGAATCTTACTGTAGCGATTAAAATCAATACCTTCTTAACCTTTTATACATGTGAAAACACTGAAAAGCTTTGCTGTTTCCAAAGCCTCACATAATCAGCAGCAAATATAGCAGAAGTAATGGCACAAACTACTAAAACTGATGTAAGAACTGTCCAACATGTTACTAAAACCTGAAAGAAAAGGGTTATACCATTTTTTACTAGCGAGATAATATGGCCAGGAAGGATTATAACTGGAAATCACTTCAATATCTAATGGTATCAAATCAAAGAAAAAACAATATATAGTGTTTTTAGCCTTAAGAAAGCTACTTATTAATGAGATTATTAAAAAAAAAGTCTTAACCGTAATGGAAACAGAGAAGTTGTTCATCTGGTTTGTAAATGAATATTTCATTAAATGTCAGCATCTTGAAAATGTGCTTTTGTGTTTTTTTTGCACAAAGAGAAAAGTGAGATTTATTACAAATATTTAATTATGCTAAAATTTTACCCACTTGAGTTTAAACCTCTGAACCTGGCCTTTAAACTGACATGAGTTTCACATCTCTTGCCCTAAGTACAGCTCTTCAATGTGGGATTGCTTCAGCTGGTTATGTATAGTATAGGTTCTGCAATGCAATATTTTTAATCAATAGATTTTTACTTCCTTAGAGGTGCTATCATATTTAACAATAACAATACCAGGGCTCAAACTGTTAATGTGGCTCACACAAGATTTCTACAAATGGATATACAGCACAACCAATGAGCCTTTCCCACCTGCAGGTCATAGTACAGGGACGAGATGTCCGAGCTGGAGTGATTGAAGATGTGTGTCACTCTGGTTGGATGGTTGAGGTCAGCGTAGAAGAACTGAAGGTGTTGCCCCAGGCTGTTTCTCGTAGACACTCTGCGGCCAAGCCCATCGTAGTGATAAACAACGCTCCACCCACCGGGCCCTCGATTGTAGGCTCGCAGCAGCTGACCTTTGGAGTTGTAGTCAAAAACATCTGCACCACGCTGGCTGAGGAAGCCGTCTTCATCCAGGTGATACTGGACATCACCCAGGCGGGTGATGCGGTCTCTGAGGTCATAGCGGAGAGGCAAGATCCGAGCACTGTTCCCGGGATTCAGTAGGTGGAGGTTCCCGTTAAGGTCGTAGCTGTATCTCCATGTTGACCAGTCATTTACCTGGAAAAGATACGAGAAAATGATTTATGTGACTCAGTCATCGTTTTAATCACAACTCTGAAGTCATAGAAACATTGTTATTCTGTAAAGAGGAACTAAATAGAAAATTCAAATCTCTCCACACAGAAAATTTACCTTGACACCACTGAGCTGCCCGTCTCCATCATAATCATAGCGGTATTGAGTGGTGTTGGCGTAGGGCCCAATTTTTAGCTCTCTCTTCACCACCCGTCCCATGCTGTCATACTGCACTGTCATCCAGTACATAAGCGAACGGAAAATCTCATACTGGACCTCCTTGATGCGACCATGGGTGTCAAAATGCTTACTCAGTGTCATAACGGCGGTGGTGATAATCTGATTAATGTCGTAGTAAATTACTCCAAATTTTCCAAAGTGCTCCACCTACAGCAAGGAGACATAAGTGTAGAGTAAAGGTCAGTCACCTGGAGGACATAAAAAGGTGGATGGATAAAAAGAAGAGCATAGACTTGAGCTTAAAACTGCACACCTTTCCAGATATCTCATCGTATCTGTAGAGGTCAACTGGCAGCGGCGTCTCACTGATAACTGGCTTCATGCTTGCGATACGGAAGCTGTTGTCATGGTAAGTGTAGTCAAACCTCGCATTCACCATTCCCTCCTCACTGAAGCGATAGATCTGCTTGTCGATAAGAGGGCCCATCTTTCGATAGCGGATAGTGCAAGAGAAGCCCCCGCTCTGCAGGCTGACCATCTTCAGCACGCCGGCTGTCTCATCGTATCCGAAGGTGACAGCAGTGCTGTCGTACACAATCTCTGACAGCTTCGCCAGCTTGCCATATTTGTACAGGACGCGACGGCCAGTGCCCAGGTAATGTGTGGCCTGAGGTCTGCCATCCTCACTGAAATCGTGGATGATGGAGGCGTTGCTCTCTGGGGGGTTGTACGTGTTGCGAATATAACCAACAGACACATGTGTGAACATGGTGTGGCGAGCGACGCTTGGCATTGTGACTGCTGTGACCCGAGCTGAGGCATCGAACTCAAAGACATACTGTTTTTGGCTCTGTAGGAGCAGCACCATGGACTGCAGGAAGAGAGAGTAGAGAAATACAGATTAATGCAAAAGCATTATCAATGGATGTCATGCCTCTTGTGAAATAGCACACTGGGTAATTTGCTCTCACTTGGCACATCTGAACCTTTATAACCATAAAAATGATGTATTATTTCACTCATTTCTGCAATCTATGTAATTATTATTCCCTTCCTTAGAAAGATTTGACTCCTGGAAGACAATATTTAAGATAAATGCACTCACTTTGTCAAGGTAGCTGTAGCTCCAAACCTTCCCGTCCACAAAGGAACGAGACAGGATTCGGCCTTGGGAATCAAATTCTGTCCTCTCGCTCATGCTCCCCCTCTGTAGCCCAACAAGCTGCCCAGTGGTGGAATATGACACATTGACTACAGCCAGGCTGCTGCTGGGCAACCACATCGCTGGACGGCCCTGAGCATCATACATGATGCGCAGCGTGAACTTGCGGTGATCATCGTAAATCTTCTCTGTCCGCGTGTTGCGATCGAAATCAATAGAAAGGAGGTTGCGGCCATGAGCCTAAGGAGAAGGGACATATTTCTCAGTTATATGTCGGCTCCAACCTGCTTGTTTTGGTTTTAATAAAAATATTTATTTAAAAATTACCCTTAGCTTCCTCCCAAATACAGTGATCTTGCCCTTGTTCTGTTCTTTGCGAAGACGCCACTCAATAGAGTTGAGGCCATTGTCGGTTGGAAGGGTGATGTTCCTTCGACCAATTGTGGGACTGACCGATCCGGCCAGGATGTGCGGCTCTGTGTGGAAGCTGATGCCCATTCCATTGGCGTACATCACCCTCAGGGTGCCGTTGTTGCACAGCTGATAGCTGTTCCTCACCTGGTCTGTAGGTGGAGACAAGTGAAGCAAATTAAACTACAGAGATCAGCTGGGATCAAAAAGCTAAAAAAAAAACAAAATTTATTCATGTTGTGAACTGCACATTTATAGGCCTAACTGTCAATAAACACCTTCTTTTGTTTTTTTTAATTAATAACACATAAAACCAGATATAAAAGCCAAAAGATCCATCAGAAATGTTCAATAGCTGATCCTTTAAAACATCAAAACTCGAACTGAAGGAAATTTGCGCAAAGTATGAGCAATTCTGGCAGTTTCTGATGTACAGTCCAGCTTTCAGCATGCAGCATCCAAGACTAAACCTAACCACCCAATCAGAAATTATCTGATACAGCGGCTGCTTCATGTCTAGCAGCATCTAATAGAAACAGGAGATTTGCGTCATAAAAGCCAAAGGAACCGGATCATGTCCATAAAATAGACACAATTCCTGATTCCCTCCTACAAAGTCAAATATAATCTGAATGAAAAAACTGAAGCTGAGCAGACATCTCATAATCTCACATCTCTACAATTCAACATCTCTCTCACATGAATGAAAAGGGATAAGCCCATGCCTAATGCTGAGGCTAATTTCCCCCTCTGATGTCTGGAAACAGGTGTCTTGAACACAATGAAGGAAATTGTTTTGAGCTGAGGAATATCCACAAAATGCAAAGTCACGGAGAATGGGGAGCGTCTTTATTTCATTTACCAAAGGTGAGAGGATCAGATGGTTTTTCTATTTGAAGTGCTGCCATAAATGGCAGTAATCCATAAGACCAATTTGTAATAAAGCTCCAGGCACATTTTAACAATGCCTCAAACAGACAAGTGAAGCTTTTTCCATTGACTTGGCAGCAACAGCCTTTAGATAAATCTTCTCTGCTCACTCTGTCTGAACAACCTCGTAATAAAACTGAAGCGAGGTTGAGGGAAAGACAGAGAGGGTGAAATGAGAGCCTGAGGGCCACGGAGAATTCACTGCGCAGGAGTTAATGAAGAGAGTGAGGAAGAGCAGAAAGAGAGGGAGATGCTTAAGTGAGTATGTCAGCAGAGAGCTAAGCTGAAACCCACACAGTGCAGAGGAAACCTTAAATGACTTACATATCTGTGAACAACTCTTCTCCTACTGCAGCGCAGGTGGATCACTGAATATATCTACAACCTATTTCCTGGACTTCAGATTGTTATAGTCTTATCTGCTTTCATGCTTGTGTCATGCAGCTTGTGCTGGTCAAGGAAAATGAGACAATTCTTTGTCTTCTCTTCTTAAACACACCAAATAAGCCGAGGGATCATGGGAGCTGGTTGAGAGCTGTGTTTGTATGTCAGTGTGAGAATGTGTGTGTGTCTGTGTGAAGAAAAAGCTTAAGGGATGAGGAGGATTCACTCGAAATGAGTTAATGAATTTTGCTGTGATGACATTCACAAGCTGGATGATCCCAGCTGGGATTAACAACTATATATTGGTAATATTATTCCATGAAAGGAAAGAAAGGGAAGGATGTGGATAGGGGAGGGAATAATCTCCTGGATCCTGTGTATAACTGCGGTAAAATTACAATAAGAGGGCAACCTTATTTGCCATCACAGAGGGTTGCTTTGTTTTTAGAAATACAAAGTCTGTGTTGCTCTTGTTGTAGAATTAACATCATATACATTTGCTTTATGTGAACTAACAAGGATTGTGTACATTTGAATACGTTAAGCTCTAATTTGAGTTTTGTGCTGCACGTTTTAAGTGTGTGCCGACCTTGCACCACAGTGTACGAGGCTTCGACCGAGGAAAGGTTAGTGATGACGGTGACATCGTCATCTCTGCTCGAACTCTCAATGTCGATGTTGATGGAGCGCTCGATCTCTCGGTGGAGACTCGTCACCATGCCTGTTGGGTATGTGACGTTGGTCAGGCGACCCTCACTGTCATACCTGGAAAATGGAAGGGTGCAGGAGAGTTAGCAGGGAAAGGTTCCTGCTTTGTTTTAAATCCCACACTAAAAACATTAACGGAGGGAAAATGAACAAGTCATTTTGTAGATATTGATTGCAGTTGTAAAAGTAAACACCAGGGGGCAGCAACACATCATGGAAAACAACACAACATGCCCGGTTTCATTCAACTCAGCTTCATTTAAGACAAATAAACCAGCCCTAAATATGAAAACATCACACATGTTGCTGTGTGCTCAGCACTTACTGATAGAATGTGGTCCATCCAGTCTCGTCAGCTTTGGTAGCCAGAAGGCCTGTGTTCCCACTATAGCCCATCAGAGCCACCTCTTGACCCATGGCAGACACACTTCGCAACCCACCGGTGGGGTCCAGTCCAAGCGTCACAACCTGATTCTCAGGCAGCAGCACCAGCCTGAGCAGGCCGGCTCCTCCTCCCTGTCCAAGGCCTTCCCTCCTCACCTTGACAGTATTGTTGCAGTTATCCACCAGCATGGCCAGCTCGCCATCAGGGCCGTAAGTGAAGTTGTAAAGTGGCTCCCCAGTCACGAGACTAACTGTCTGGATGTGAAGGCCCTCCCCATTAAAGACGTACAGCTCCTGTTCTCTCGGTGATGCCACTTCATACTGGGCAGATCCTGCGTAGCCCACGCTGGAGATGGCAGGTCCGGGCCGGTTTGCCCGAACGGCTCTGATACGTATGTTGTTGAGGTCTGCGATGAAAAGGGTCCCGTCAGGGGAAACTGCCAAGGATGTTGGGGAGTTCAAGCCAGCGTCTGGGGAGTAGCCGTCGTCACCGTAAAAGCAGTTGCAGTTGACGTCATTCTTGCAGTCGCAGTCAGACGCAGCACCAGCCAGGAGAGATATTTCTCCATTAGTGCTAACCTGAAAACAGAAAAGAACTGGTGAACGCTGAGATGGGAAATAAAGCCATTCCCAGAGGTAAAGTCCATTTCAAGGTTAAACAAACTGAGTGTTGCCTGGTAATCTAACAGAATATCAGCTTTGGTATTTAAAATCACCTTGAAAGAGTAAATTGATTCCAAAAGAAACATAATTTTTCAGCTCATACCTGTCTGACACGGTTAATCTTTTTCTCATCCGTCTCAGCGATATAGAGGATGCCAGTGTGGGATAAGGCGATTGCTGTGGCACTTTCCAAGGCTGCATGTATTGCCAGCTTACTGAGGCTGTAATCAATGCCGGGCACTTGACAATGCATGGGCCGACCCGCTATAATGCTCACCTATAGAAGACAGCAAATATCCATCAATCACGTATTAAGCTAATGATGCATAGAAGTACGAGCAATTTCTACTGAAACATTACATCAAACTTTCCATAATTAAGTTAGAATTAAGAAAGTGGAATATTCTTTGAGGTAATCTGTTATTAGCCATCACTTGCAAAACTTAGGAAACTGTTAGAAATGTAACTTTTAACTTCCAAATTGGTTTGAGTAAGCCTAATTGGAATGAAATCTTGTCAAAAGCCTATAGTGTCTACCCTCAGGGGTTTGCAGTGGTGATGCAGCCATGTGGTACAGACCTGGTGGTTCTCAGTGATGCGCAAGATGACATTGTTTTCCAGGACGTAGAGAGAGTTGTCCATGGGGTTCACAGCTAAATCTGTGGGCCACTCAAGGCGCACCTGTCAGGCGGAAATAAGACGGTAATTATGCCGGGATAGAAATTATGAGATGATTTTCAGATAAGTAGAAACTGCAGAAAGTGTTTTTTTTTTAGCCACTGACTCTTTAATCGCTCCAGAAATCACTTCTCTCTGACTCTCCGTCTGGCTTGTTTCCACACAGCCATCATAGCTCAGCATTCAGGGGTTCCTATATCATCATCTATCACACCATCACCTTCAGCCTCTTCTCCTCTCTCTCTCCTACCTGGCTGACGTCCATGCTGGTGTCACAGCTCAGCGGCCGGACGGCGGTGAGATCGTTGGCCCCCAGAAGCGTCGAGATGATGCCATTCTGGTCCACCTTGCGGATCATGGTGGCATCCACGAAATACATCAGTCCGTTTTTATCCACCGCAATGCCTGTCAGGGTGAAGATGAATACGGCTGAGTGAAGATTCATGAGTCAGATGCTGCCAGCAAGCCAGACACATTTTAAGTCAATTAAATTGTACTCAAAACGGATAATAGCCCGGTTTTCTGGATTGCTTGATGGTTCATTGAGTGAGTAAGGAACTCGGTGATGGAGTGAGCATAGAGCTGTTGGGAAGTGTTCGTTTTAGGATGAGTCATCGGGTTGTGGAGCTGAGCTCAAGCCCCCACCTCAGAGGGTAGCTGAAACAAATAGTATAGAATGGAAAGTGGTCTTTTGAACTCGTCTTCCTGCCCTGGATTTTTTTCCCCTCACAGCATTTTTTTTGCAACCCCAGTTTCTTACTTTTCATTTGTTTTTATCTTTCCTGTTTTTTTTTTTTTTTAAATATTATTTACTAGCAGGGTGGTGCCAGTCTTTTCGGTCTAACAGGCAACAGTTCAAGGCAGATGTGCCTCAAAATAACTTCAAGATGCACTGAGATACAAAACAGCAGAGTGAGGTTTCAGCAAAGGGCATGGGGTAAATGAGAGCCACGGAAAAAAAAGAAAAGCGGTAGAAAAAAGGCGAATGGGGGCAGGTTGACGCTTGCTGCCTGACTTTGTTTGTGACAGGTGAGAGGGAATCAGTGAATTATTGTCATCTCCTTTCTCAAAACTCATGCAAACACACGTATACACATCCAGTTAAACAGTAGCATCTGCACTGCTACATAGACACATTTTTATATCACTGACAAGAAATGTGACAGTGTGACATCTCTGACAGTTTGGTGTCACTGCGTTCTAAGATCCAGTGATCCAAAAAAATAATTCCATTATAAGTTTAACATTAACCCGGTTTATAACCTCCTTCTGTCTCTGTCCTGCTTTAATTCAGTCACGAGATGAGTATATCATGGAGGAAAATTAACATTAAAGCTGCAAAATACAAATGCATTGCAGATTATAACAAAGTATTATGCCTGATAAAACAAAGTCCTATGGAATCATTTTCACTCATCAGTCTAAATACAAAATAATTGAATTATAGCAAGCTAAACATAAGAGTGGAGCGCTCACCTTTGGGGCTCATAAGTGTAGCTTCAGTGGCTTTTCCACCATCACCGCAGCGTTCGTCAAAGGGCAGGCACTGCTCCCCTGTCCCCGCCACCACCTCCGCATTGTCCGACAGCAGCCGGCCACCCATTAATGAGCGAACACGGTAAATCCGCCTGGAGTTGGTGTCTGAGATGAAAAGTGCTCCAGAAACAGGATCCACTGCCAGGAAGTACTTATGGGTTGGATTATTACTGAGGCAAAAGAAGAAAAATATAACAATTATGCAAATGAATTGCTCTTCATTTGTAATACTTTCAGTTAAGATGCTTTACGTATATTTGCAGTTTTCGGGATAAGAGCTGCTAATTCTACTGGTATAAGGACCTCACCTGTGCCGGAAATCTTTGTTCCTTTAAGGGAGAAAGGGGGAGTGGAAAAAAGAGACAAAAAAACAAAAAAAACAAATGTTAATTCACACAGTCTGTGGAGAATAAGACAAAGCTGGCTGTGCTATCAAAAAAGTAAACATGTGTAAAAAACACTCCAGAGAAATAATATCTAGTGCAGTCTACAATGCTGCATAAGTCCTGCCATCCCCAGCGTCTCAGCTCCCTTTTTTATCCAACATGCTAAACAAGTCTTTCACCATCTTTTTCTGTCAGCTTGCTTCAAACCTGCTCTACCTCCATTTGTGTCTGCACCATTAATTAACCTCCAAACTGCTGAATACTAGCTACTACTAATAATACTACTAATAAAGTGATAATAATTTTCCTTTGTTGCAATTATGAATGAAAGCTTACCTTAATTCCAGGATGCCAGTTGTGTTCATGGATGGGTAAACCCGACGTACAAAGTTGAGGTCCCCAACGTACAGGCTGCCGTCAGTGCCCATTGCCAAGGCAACTGGTGCCAACAGCTTGTTGCCGTCTGCGAGGCCGTTACAGCTGGGGCACGAGATACTACGCCTGCGACCATTTCCCATAATGCTTGTCATCACTGGGGGCTGCTCTGTTACAAAGATGTTCTCACCGCTGCCTTTGTGAAGGATGCCTGCACATTAGTGATAAAGGAGAAATAGAAAAACAGTCATCATAACAGAGGATGCCTTTCAGCATTTTCATCTAAGTTGTAATGGGGGCAAATTTATTATGCTAACATTCTTTAGCCATGCGCGAAACGCCACACTTAACCATAAGGAACAGTACAGTAAATGACCTATTTCTAACTCTTCCCTGTAACTATCTGATAAGGGTACAAAAAAATTATTGCTAAGCATGTCAGAAATGTTTAATAACCTTCTGAAAAAGATGACTAACCCTCCCCCCCACTACGTTTCTGCCTCAGGAGAAGGAACTGGTGCTGATTGGTCGGCAAAGTTTTAGAAGAGGAAGGAGTCAAACTAGGTGAGACAATGCGAGTTCTTCCTGTGAAAATCCTCACTGACAGGTAAAAAAGGCGCCTTGCAACCCCATGTGAACCACAGGAAGTGCCGTTTGGTCGAAGCCACCCCCTCCCTTCCCCCAAGATAATATCACATAGAGTGAGAAAACCTGCAACACATGAGGAACTTGCTAAATATATACTCAAGGAAAAAGCAGAAGAAGAAAAACTCAAAAAGCCTTTGCTCATTTGTGGGCAAATATCAGGGCATGTAGTTATAATATACATACCACTGCGCGTGTTGAGAATGTGGTGCTTGTCGAGTGACCAGCCACCCAAATTAGTGGGATCCAGTTCATAGCCTTGCAGAATAGCCGTCCTCTTTTCCCATAGGATCAGACTTGCACAGGACTCATATTCATAACCCACTGACACTGCACATGGAGAAACATAGAGATAAGAGAAATAGAGACAGCAATAGTTTTGTTATATATAATATAAGGAGATTTTTTAATGACTGAAAAAAACAAGAAAGGGTATGCAAAAGTTCATTAGAACATACTCTTTCAAGTTCATTTAAGAGGTGAAAGGTGTGATACACAGAAAAGCTAGTTAGCACCTGTACCCAAAACCTGCACTCACACCTAACTAACACTTTGACAGTGCTAAATTGATTAAAAACCTTGTTAATTGGAAAGATTGCCCCGTAGGCTTTAAAACCCAGAGGCCAAAATGGCTGCCTTGACTATAATCTCAGTGGATAAAAGCATCATGCTGCTGACCAGGCAGTCTCTACTGATTTAAATAAATAAATCTGTGTAACATAGCTACACAAGCAAAATGAGCTGATATGCATTCAGACTGCTCATGGAAAGTGTACATGTAGTGATCCTTTGTTAAATGGAAATATATGTCAACACATCAACTCCAACTTGAGTCACAGTGAGAGTGCTATTCCCAGTACATTTGAAGGTTCCTCGAAATCAACAATAAAACACATCTGTGTTTGTACAGCTGGCCTAACAAACCTAACCTATATACTTTGAGAAATGTAAAATAGCAGCGACTATAGGGAAACTCTTGGGACTTTTGTGTCGATGTAATTTCTCCAACAGTATGTTCCTCATGATATGGGTCCACAGTGAAGCCACAGATGTCCACTGCATCAGCAGTGCTTGGCTGACAACATCTGTGAGCGACTGTGGCAGCAGAATGTAATAGTACTGAGGCTCCCCCGGACTCCTGCTTGCTGCTCCAGTAGTTAGCTGTTAACTCACCCTAATGGCTAATAACCCTTCACCACAGTTACGGCTGGCTGACTGAACTAAACGCAGCTTCAATGAGAAATAGACGTAAGAAAAAAAAAAAAACACTTTACTGTGGCCATACTGGTTCCAAGCTTGGTCTGGGGTGCATTATCTCTCCTTCAGGCTTCCTAATTAGCCTCTCCCTCTGTCATAGTACTCCCTTAGTGGGAAAGTGTTAATGTATTCTGCTAGTGTTTTGCCTTCTCTTGTAGTTTCTCTTCTACCAATCCCTCACTCACCAACAGCTTCTGAAAGACCATAGACCCTCTGCCCATATGCATCTGTCTTATCCCAGATGTAGGTGTACGCCAAGTTGGGTGAGGCATGGAACCATTTTTGGAAGAGGTGCCCCTCCACTGCTACCATCAGGTGAACCTTCAGCAGGCCCATGGAGACCACAGCTGGAGTCATGGTCACCTTGAGAAGAGAGCGGTAACCCTGGGTTCTGGAGCTTAGATAGCTCAGCTTTAAACTTGTGCCAGGCACCTCGATCTGCTCATGCAGCACCTGAAAAACAAAGGGAGGGTGACAGGAGAGAGGGATTAGGGAGGATTAGAGAGAGAGGGAGTAATGGGGGTCACGCTTCCAGTGATGGCTGAAGGACAAGAAATGGGGAAAAAACAATGGACGAAATAAAGAAATAGGAAAGAGGAAAGAAATGGGGGTGGGGGAGAGGTGGGAGGACTATAGAAGCAGGAGGGAGAAGGGGAAGCTACAAAAGACAAGCATATAGGAGAGCAGGAAGAGAGCAAGGGAACCAGAAGGAAGATTAGCCGGCTGCCAGAGGTCAGTGGTACTGCACCTGTGTCTCCGGTATGATGGGTTTCTCCCCTGGCTTGGAGCTGAAGAAGGAGGAGAGAGGGGATGCAATCACAAGAGGGTCAGGCCTGACGAAGCCACTCAGGTCACAGCCTGGGATCGTGTTCTCTTCTGTCTTAAGCACCAGAGTGTCCATAGCATAAAACTGGCTCCAGGGCAGCCATACGGTGCGCTCCTGGCTCAGGAAGGGGGCACGCTGGAACCGCAGAGTCAGTGACGCGCCACCATTAGCTATCAGGTCAAACCTGGAGAGGTTTTTGACAAGAGGATGGGAATGAGGCATAGATGGGGAGTGCTGTGGTGGATGAGTTGTTACTTGGACTAAAACAGTGTCAGTGCTGCAGCTTCTTCTTCTTATGTTATTCACATTCACTGCTTTAGGAATAACACAACAACACCCGAATCACCTGAAACGAACATTTCATCATGACTTTAAACAACAACAGATATTAAAGTAAAAAGACAGACATCAGTTTGATCTGAAATATAAATGATCCAATGTTAGAACACAGGTCAGATAGAATAAAAGTGACTTCATTAGATGTTATCTTTTAGCCTTTAGTCACCAAATTATGGTTAACAACTGTAGGTTAATGGTATGTAGAGAGGAAAAGGTCATAACTGTCATGGATTGAAGGAAATGGCAAGAGCTCTGTAAGAGTGTGGAACTGCTGTGGCCAATAACATCTTAAAGCTGGAAGAAAAGTGTGTCTGGCAAGACAACACAAGGCCAGATGTAGACACAAAAGCAAAGGTTTTTACATCACGTGTGCAAGTGAAGCATCAGGACTGCCTCTGAAACATAAGGCTTTTTAAGAGTTACTTGAAGTTCAAATGTTTCTGGAAAAGAATGCTGCAAAGAAAAGAGACAGGAGACACAGACACAAGTGGGGGGGACATAGGACCAAACAGTCAACGCAAAGCCAAACCTCCAAAGGAGAAATTCCTGCTGAAAAAATAAATAAAGATGTGAAATGATTTGACTAAATGTCTTTGGAAAGCTGCCTAAAAAGACAAGATAAAAAACACATTTTCATATGTCATTATTTTCTGCTTCCTTGTCAAAGAGTGTAGCGTTAGAGTCCTCAGTTGTGTTGGTTGCTCCTGTTAAATACATTTACTTCAATGTGAAATCTCCTTAGGTTCCTTTATCTTATTATTTGTACTTCGAACAGCTTAGTTTTCTCATGGGATCAGTAATCTATTCTAATCTAATCTAATCTAATCTAATCTAATCTAATCTAATCTAATCTAATCTAATCTAATCTAATCTAATCTAATC
>JBAMHX010000008.1:26381054-26412610 GCA_037177515.1 Pseudomugil tenellus | reverse complement strand
TAATCTAATCTAATCTAATCTAATCTAATCTAATCTAATCTAATCTAATCTAATCTAATCTAATCTAATCTAATCTAGTCACACAGTATTTGTCGTGAGGTAGTTTCCAAATTTCAGTGCTGGATAGCTGTTGTACATACATTCCATCCTGCCGCGTCAGCGTGTATCCGTAGTGTGGATAGTTGACAAAAGACACGTTCACCCCCACCAGAGGGGTTCCATCTGTCGTCAACACCTGACCCCGGATTAGTGATGCCAAGCTGGAAGAGGACAGAAGAGACGGATTGAGGGGACGAAAGGTCCATCTATCAACCCATTGCTCCCTCTAACAATCCATCATCTGATATGATTAATCTCTCCATCTTTCAATCATCTAATTTGCCAATTAATGTATTGCACTGGTCCACCACCACTCATTAATTAGAACCAATCAGATCGCCCCGCCATCAGGATGTGGACATGTCAATCACATAAACAAAGCATGACAATGTAAAGCAGTGTGTGTGTAGATTTTTTTTATAGGATATAGGGTGTGTGTGTGTGTTTTGGCCGCCTAAACCCCCCTTTTCCCTTTCATGAGTGTTCTTTTTGCAACATCTGATGTTGCAGTTATTACACGAAGAGCAAAATCAGCACCACGGACAGCGCTCCACTGCTCTGTGGGGTATCTTGGCTTTTCTGCCTTTAACTTTGGGGTTTGTTAAAACTTTTGAAAAGCGCTGAGACTTATTGAGAAGTCCATTTTATAAAGTGTGTAAATGAGCATCTGCTCATTTAAATGTCAGAGCTTGTAAGAGCATCAGATAGGCAACGTTGTGGGAGAAAAATCTAACTTTGATCATGTAAAATGTTTGCAAATTGTTCAACATCTTATATGAAAGATCCCGAATTCATAATATAGCTTCCACCTAATTGATTTATCTTAAATCAAAATATTTTATTAGTACCAAAAAAGGTGCAGATGGGAGTTATAACAAGAATACATGAAATATTTAAATATCAAAACCATTATCTGAGTACAAAAACCCCTTTTTAAGAAGGGCATAGGAAATTGCTCTCTCTCACACACACACATATTCACCCATTCAGTTGTAAAGTAAAATCTGTCTGTGTACTTCCTGCTGTACCTGGAGTTGAATGGGTTTTCTCCAGGGATGATGTGGGTGCTGTCCCGTCCCACCAGCATCTTAACTCGGTCGTAGAAGGAGCGAACTCGTGTCTGAGACATTGGGTTCTGCTGAATGACTTGCAGGGGGTCACGGGAGCCTCGGCACAGGGGGCTGTTCTGACAGGGACTCTGTATGCAGCAGTCTGGGTCCATGCAGTCGGTTAGTCCATCTGAAATTACAAAAGAAACAGAATAATTCAAAAATACCTGAACTTTATCCTTACTTGGTATGATATCCTAACAATATGTGTTTCTAAAGAAGAACATTTATTTTTGGTATCCACTGTGAGGATT
This sequence comes from Pseudomugil tenellus, assembly GCA_037177515.1. Lineage (NCBI taxonomy): Eukaryota > Metazoa > Chordata > Actinopteri > Atheriniformes > Pseudomugilidae > Pseudomugil > Pseudomugil tenellus. The sequence goes on along the minus strand of JBAMHX010000008.1, from coordinate 26,411,148 downwards.
CCTTCATACTTTTCCTTCTTTCTTCTCTAGTTTTCTTTCTTTTGCAAGTATTTTTTTCAAAAAGCATTTTTAAGTAAAGGCTGGTCTAAAGAGCTGAACCCTAAATTGTCTCCTGCTCCTCTCTGTTCACCTCCTTCGTTGTCCTTGTTGTCAGCGCAGGAGGTCTCCATGGCAACACTGCATCCTGGACCCCTCCAGCCTGTCTGACATTCACAGTGCCAACTCTGCTGACCCATGGTGCACTGGCCATTCCCGTTACACAAGTTAGGGCAGCCGTCTGTGTGAAGACGACAGAAGGGAAGAAAGGGGGGGAGAAATGGGAGAGGGGGGAAAAGGGAGAAAAAAAAACGAGGTGACGCTTGTTTTGTTTCATAATTAACAAAACACAGATGAACACACACATGGTCAGGAAAGATCAACGAGCCTGACTCGCTGTAATGAACCTGTAGTGATTGCGCTGACTGTGCATGAATCTATTCAAACCAGTAGGTCTGTTTTAAGGTTTTCTTGATACTGCACCTGAGAGATGCTAATGTCTGGACAGATCACTTTATCCACTTATTAGATGCAGCTCCCCTCATTCATTGCTCTCTTTCTCCCTCTACTAACGATTTGGTGAAGGTAATGGGATTCTGATGGCCTGAGAGTGATGCTTTCTCGTGAGAGAATGAGATTATGTTGGACTGTGTGTGTAGAAGTGTGTGCACATGTATGCTTCTGTGTGGTGACAGCCTATGAACTAAAAAAACTACTTTTAAGCTTATGCAAAACCATTTTCCAGATTTTAAGGCCCTAAAGCCACCGACTTTAAGTCTGTAACTAGCAAAGCAAGGGCACCCTGGAATCAACAGTGACTTTGAAGCAGCAGCGGCTGACATTTATAGAGGGCGGTGTTATTTTCTCGTAGAAATATGACCTGCTATACACTGACTGCTTTAATAAGAGTTAAATTTTTCTAATTTTATTTGCAGAGAGTTGATAAATTAAACTAAACTCTCATTTGCTTGCTGTAGATGAGGCAATGATTATGAGGTAATAAGCCTGGAATCAGTCAAAACAGCTGCCCCAGTTTAGATGCAACCTTATTAACATCCCCTTAACATGAACCAGAACAAAACCATGCTGATGTAAAAACAGAAATCATATGCTTTAATTAAAAGGGTCAGTGTGCAATCATTTTTTGCCCCAAAAGTTGAAGTATTTTTATAAATGACACAGTTAGAAAGTAGATCGTCACAGAAGTTTGTTCAGAAGTCAAACTTAATTCTGAATAGACAAAAATCTTAGCTTGTTGATTTTAGACTGAATCAAACCATCCTTTCTCTTTTTGCCTTGTTTCAATCTACATACAAATCTAAGTTACTTGGCTGCTGATGACCTCTGTGTGCTGCCAAAGGAAGAGAATGGGTAAGGAGGAAGATGATGGACTTTAATGGGAGACACTGAATCCAACTATCAAAATCTCTTAATCAAGAAGCCGGTATTTTATACAGTGTTCTTTTTTTGACCTAATAATCAAACTAAATTGCTATATTTCCAAATATAGTGATATTTATGAGCCACTATGCTGATATTAACAATTATGTTGAAACTTATTAGAATCCTCTTTTACTTATTGGGGTCAGATATCCTAAATATTTGGTTCTGATGAGTAAAATGGGTGGAAATATCAATAGATGTCAATGTTACTGTGTATTTGCCTAAAATCCAAATACTGAGAATAAAATTTACGGTCTTTGCAAACAAAAGATGGCCGATAGACAAATGTGACATTAATTTCAGATGCTACAGAGGCAGCTTGAGATGCATCCACATTGCATTTAACTCTGTCAGCTACAGCATTTACACAAATGGTAATTTAGTCAACTGAGATTATGCATAGGCAAAATAAAAGCCTTTTAATTTGATTCTTTCAATAGTGCTTTTGCTAAAAGACAGGAAATAAATACACTTGTTTATGACAATTCACCTAGACATTTTTAAACCCAATTTGATTATCCAGACTGAAAATGTTTGTCCGCAAATGTCTTTTTTTAAAAAAAGCCATCAACTCCGAGCTTGTCTCACCATTTTCCTCACTCTAAATAAAAAGTTTTTTTTGCCTCTCCATTTCCCACATTATGATCCATCAAGACGAAGGAGGAAAAAGAGGAATGATGACACACAATGACAATGTTTTCTGCAGAATCACAAAGAGCCCCAAACTAACTTGTCACAGTGATTTCTTCCTCAATAAATGAGGGAGCGGGATGCGACATTCTTGAGTCTACCCACGGGAGACGGAGGCAAAGACAGGGTTGACTGATAAAACAATACGTGCATGCACGAGAGGCACTTACTCAAACACACACACACAAACACACACATTGAAGCATTCACGCCCAGTGCGACACACCCTGGAAATATGACCTGACATTCCTCCCTCGGTGGTGGCGGGGCTGACGCCGAGCGAGGAAGGACAAAATAACCCGGTAAGAGATTATGAATATGAAATGCCTTTTACTGAGTCCTGCTCAGTAGATTAATAAACATATTTTCACTCAAGTTGCACTGTAAGAATTTGCCCTCCAACAAATCGCTGCATCAATAAAACCATGCATTGTGAATACAAATAGTGCAATCTAAACCATGGCAGCAGCTAAATTAACAGGCATTTCACCCCGATTGGCATTTTATCATGCATCTCAACCGGAGGGGTGATGAGGGGAAAGTCAAGAAAGGACCCTGAGTGGGAAGAGGCGCACCATCTTCGGGGCTGGAGAACCAGAGTAGCTTTCTCAACGTTTTTCAGCTCAACAAGAGGAATCAAATCAAAGGTTTTATCTTTAATTATTGCCACTCTCTGCATCAGGGGAGCGCTCATGATGCTGCATTAACAGTCGGGCTGGAATAGATTGTCCCCAAGTATTGAACTCAGGGAACAAAGGCAGTTAACAGTGATTGCCTGTTAAATGGAGTTGCCATTTAAAGCAGCCAAATACTTATGAAGCACCCGGACAGGACAATCCATAGTGGGCATTGATTGGTTTCCCTGGGCAGGCCAGCATAAGGCTCCTCTCTCTTTAATGCCAGGACCCAGTCGATATCCCCCCCACACTAAGCAGAATAAAGTGGGATTTCAGAAACTATTAAGTCCACCCTCCTCAGTAATGTAGTTGGACTCTGATGAAATCCCCTTAAAAAGGAGAAGAAATTGCCTTGGGTTATGGGTCAGCACACACACCCTTGTGTCGTATGTAGTGTTGCTGGGTGTGGACGGTGGGGTATATGACTGGAGAGATATTGTGTGAGACTGAAAGGCTAAAGAGGGACAGAGAGATAGTAATAATGAGTAGCAGAGATAGAGAAAGAGACTGAAAGAAAGAATGAGAGCAAAGTGAAGAAAAGGAAGTCAAGACATTGTAGTAAAAAGTTCCCCCGTTCTCTCCATCCCCCCCATGTGACTGGCTCTGTCTGCTCTAAAGGTCATTGAGTAAAGGTTACTGCCATAAATCCACTATCACAGCTTTAAGATGGACCAAATAAGTCCTAAAACAAACCTGCACTCATTGGCTCATCCTGCTCTTAACAAGCGAGCTAAGAAATGAAAGATTTCTTCATGGTGTTCTTCTTTAACTTGAGTCTCTGCTTCATTTTGACACCCTCTGTCTGACTCCTCCATTTTGCTCTCTGTGTCTTGCTCCCTCTTTAACCCTGCAATTTACCTTTTCTCTGGGCTAGCTCTTCATAAAACAATGAGAGCTATTCCATTAAGCATGGAGGGTGAGAGGACACTCTCAACGGTGCTCCAGGGACCTGTACTGTCAGGCAATCTGTGCCGCTCTGCACAACCCGACTGAAGTTCAGCTGCAGGGCTATCTAATAAGCATTCTTGCTGAGTGCGTGAGACAACTCACTCTAGATGTGCAGCCTTCTCTGTTTGCTTTCATTTCTTAACCTTAACTGTTATTCTGTTTATTTTTCCCTGATCTGACTAACCCATATCTTTCTTTTTTTTTGTTTGGCTTAAGTTGACATGGATGGGTAAGATTAAACTATGTAGTCTGGAATTAATGCTGTATGCTTGTTGAGTCATGCACACACACTCTTCCAACCCACACACACGCACAGAAAATAAATTTATTAGTCACTCTACCATGGCTGTGACTGTTGCCACAAATACCCAAATGTAGCTGCTCACACTCATTTAGCAGCTATGCATTTTTTGACACCACATTAAGGCCTTGCACCAGTGGCCTATGAAATTTACCAATTACCTTGAAAGTTCTTCACAACTTTCATCATCTCTGTGTGTGAAGCAACGATGTTTATGCAATTCATGACTAGAATACCTGAATGCTTTCTGTTTGTGTCGTTTTTTTCAGGTTCCACGCTGGATATATGGAGAGGGAACACGCTCACACACATGCACAACCACACGTCCACAGCACAGCCCCTCAACACTGCTGATGCCACACTATAGGCTCTACGGTACCCCACGACACATGGAGGCTCAATGACAGCTGAACCCCGCCGCAGTGCACTGCAAGAAATGGGAGCGCACCACATGAAGGGACACGTCATTGAGGCTGGCACCCTGATCTACTACAGACAGATAGCACCACAGATTCTACAGAGCCAAGCCAGGCTAAAACCCACAAGTGCAATAGCTAGCTTCTACCACCACAGGCTAGGAAACAAAACACCAGAGTCAGATACGGTACCTGCTTTGTCAACCATGCTCCCATGGTCTGCAGTGGGAGAAAATGTGCAAGAGATAAGAGATGGGGAGAGTAATTCTTTTTCTTTTTTTAAATAATGCAAGCAACATCATGCAGAGCTGAAATGAATAACAGACAAGCTGCGATAAGCTAACACTGAGAGTGTCTGGTGCTTGTGAAGTGTGCTTTGCACCAAGCTGAGGCCTGACAAGTCTTTCATCTTGGGCTGATGCTGCAGTCAAAGCTGCCCTACTTTCTGATGGGGGAAATGGGGAGATCATAAACTGTTATTCCCTGGTGCATATGTATGCATTGGCGTGCGTGCGTGTAGGTGTGTATTCTACTGTTTGTTTGGACTGTGTATCGCGCTGCAATCGCAGTGCCTCTGGTGACAAGAAAAGAAGACTTTGTGTCTCATGGCACTGCAAGCGAATCAAAGGGGATCTGGCACTCATCCATCCAAAGTGACAGTGATGTCAATATGAGACAGTGATTGAGTGAGAAAAACACACTCACACACACTTAAGCACAACTGTGCGCATGCTCGCTGACACACATAATCAATGTGATGTTTTTTTCTCTTTTTTATCACAGTGAGGTGAAGAGTTTTGCCTTTCATCACATAACTTTGGTGTTTCAAAGGCCATAAAAAAACCCCTAAACCTCCTGGGGTGTGCAGTTGAGAGGCAGCCTATAAACAGCTAAATCCTGCTCTTTTGTAATCCTCCCACCCTCACTTCTTAGAAGTTTGCCCCCCTATGCTCTTTTCACCCACCTCTTATGTCTATCCCCTTCTTCAATCCCCCGGGGCCATCCTTTTGCGCCCCTCTCTCATTTCCAAATTCCATTACCAAAGTAAAAACGGAGCTGCCACTTCAGTTTGACTTGGAGTTGTTGCTTCCGTGCACACCCGTGTGTTGACAGACACACACACCCAACACACAGACACTCACCGATGGTGCAGTGCTCTCCATTCCAGCCCTGGTGGCACTGACACTTCCCGTCCTTGCAGGTTCCGTGTTTGATGCAAAGCGGGTTGCAGACACGCTGGTCGCAGCCTGCGCCAGTCCAGCCTTCCTCACAGCGACATGCTCCCCCCATACACACTCCATGGGTTCCACAGTCCACAGAGCAAACCTCTGGAGGGAGTGAGACAAATTTGGGTTATGTTAGTGGACCGAGAAGTAATGTTTCTTGTATTTGCGAACTGTGATGTTTATATTTTCCCCATTTGTCATATATGTAAACATAATGGAGACTATTACTCAATAAAGGCAGTTTATGAATCTTAGAGGCCTGAGGGAGATAAATATGTTGTTCCAATGACACCAAAATGACTCCCCCCCTCCACCCCAAGCCCGTTGCAGATCATAATAAAATGTTAATGGAGGTTGCTTATAATGCGGACATCTGAAGTTTTAAATTGTAAAATAATTAGAAAAGTGCAAAAAAAGAGAAACTTTTTCTGCCAAACAATCATATCTACATTAAAAGATGTACAATTACCCATCCTGCACCTTTAATTAAATCAGTGAATAGTGATTTGTGATGACAGGATTTATTTCCAGAAGCTCCACGACAACCACTGTCTGGGAAGCTCAGATGTTGCAGGCAGTAAGGAGTGCATGTGGTGAGATGTGACAATCGCGCGTGTGCTCGAGACCCCCCGTGTGCAGGAAACGTTGTCTCTACAGACGCTTTGATAAACACTCGCTGAGGAAATCCTGCAGTTTGAGACAATGTTGCCTTTAGAAAAGCTAAGTATGCTTCTCTTACTACAAATGTTGGCGCTCTTCTTTTGCAACTAGCGAGCAGCGTTGCCAGGCAGGCACGATGGAAGCTGATGTCTTCTCTGGGAAAAAGCTGTAGAAGTTGAGTGTTTGATTTAGACTTGGCTTCTTCTTCTTTAGTAAAAAAATAATAATTCTGGGTGACATCCAGGAGTTATGAGGTTCGTGTCCAAGAGCTGATGGCAGTTGCCCTCCAACCCCCCTTGCCATCCACCACAATCTCTAACAAACTCTGTGTTTCAACCCCAACATTAATGCTTCTTGTACTAACTGGAAAAAAAAGATATTTTGTTATTTCTCTACCACTAAGATCATTAAATCAGCTTCCAGAGCAATAACTAATCAATCAATCAAAAAATTCTATAAATAGACTATTGAGCACAGTAAAGGTTGGCATGTGAGACGTAATAGTGAAGAGGCTTTTACTTTTATTTTGGGTAGCTAATGGGTAAATGCAGCAGATGACTGACTGATCTACGTGTCTGTACAGGTCTGGGTTTGGGGAAGATTTTTTTCTTAAATCCTCACATTGTTTTCTTCCTTTCTTTTGTCCTCGCTGCATTTTCTTAGATTTAATTTTGCTGTCCCTGTAATTATGCCGTTATCATTTCAGATTCTGAGCTGCACCCTGGTGATCATAAGAAGCTGTCTCTACCATACGGTTACTTACAGGAAAAACGTCCCACATTTTATTCCTGTCCTGTTCCAGTTTGGCTTAAAAATATAACAGTTGTCGTGTCCCGCTTCTGAGCATCCTGTCATTTTGGTGGTTCTGTGGATTTCATCCAAGCGCAGTTTGAAAACCAGAAGAGTTTGGAATAAAATAACAAACTAATTAACCGAGCTCCCTGGGACTGTGATATAAGTTGGTATGGATATTACTGAGTGGGCGTTATCCTCCAACTTTAACCCCAAACTCTTTCTTCACTCATTGCATTTAAAAGCATCATATGTGTTACACTGGTTTCCTTACCCATGGAGCAGTCAGGTCCCATCCAGTTGGGGTCACAGCTGCAAAGCCCAGTGTCTGGTATGAAGGCACCGTGGCCATGGCACTGGTCTGGGCATTGGGCCCGAGGCAGCTCGCAATGTAGCCCTCCCCATCCTGGCTTACAATGACACTCCCCATTCACGCAGATGCCATTGTTGGAACATGTCGGGTCCAAGCAATCCACTGCAAAGATACCAAAGATATATTAAAAAGAAGGAATGAATCATAATGTAACATCCTTATTTATGTGGAGACAAAGATAATGAAATAAAGCCAAATATTTCCAGACATATTACTTAAGCAATTAAAACACATAATAAAAAATAGCTAAGTGTGTAATTGGAGCAGAGCAGCAAAAGCGCTGCTCTCTGAAAAAGCAGACACAGTATCTGGTGAAGAGCTTTTGCTCGTGTGCATGAGTGAGCGGATACATTTCCGTGTGTGCGTGCACATGCCAATACATAAGGGACAATCTGACACTGTCAGTCTGCAGCTTGACAGGCAGCTCTGAGTCCGAGCAGTGAGTGAAAACCAATTTGACAAATTACCTCCTCCTAGCAAAGCGCCCACCCATTCACCCATCCACCCACCCTCGTATCCTCAGGGCTGCTGTTGCTGCTCTGTCCCCGGTCACGCTAACTTTCTCCTTCCCCCTCCCTTGTCCTGTTGTGTGCGTGACACCTTTCTCTCCTCCCTCCTCCCCCTCCTTCACCACTTCAGGCGCGATCGACCCCGCCGCACCCTTTTGCGCACACATATTAATAAAAGCACGAGCTCCAACGTAACCCCGACCCTCCATTTCTGTTTGCCCGGCAGAAATGGTGGATCACGGTTATCGATTTTCATGTCGCTGGCACTTCAGGTAAATTGTTTGAGGGACTCTGCTGTGATGAATATCAGATTTGAGAACAGAGGAAGTGGGGGGAGGACTGGGTGAGGAGAAGACAGAGAGAAAAAAATGAGGTTGAGGGGATAAAATGCTGACCTTGTTCTCTGACTCCGTGCTTAGACTTCTTCTGTCATTTTACTTCTTTCTTCCCGTTGTCTTCCCTTCTCTTTATCATCACCCTCGGCACCTGTTTTCTCTCCTTTCCTTATTCCTGATTTCTTCACATATATTCAGCTCTCACCATCTTAACTCTCCCCTCCCTGCCCCTGTCTTTATCTCCTCTGCTTTCTGATGACTGAGAATATGCCATGGTGATCCTTCTTAACGAGGATCAATAGAAGTGATTTCAGCCCTTAATAAAATCTTTGATGTGTTTGGCTGTAGTGTCATACTTCATCCGTATATATGGAGGCAATGGACACTCACTTGGCATAAGATTAGGCCATGATCAGCTGTCTAACTTGAGCAAGAGGGGGCCATGAGTCTGCATGCTTCTGGAAATGTGTGCATTTTTAGAGCTCAAATCATTATTGCTGTGACACCCGACGCACATTAAACCATCATTAGATCTTTTTACCTTCTGCACAGCTCTGTCCTTTGTAGCCAATAGAGCACACGCAGTTTCCATCAGTGCAGGTGCCATGGCCACTGCAGAGTGGGTCTATGCATTGCATGATGGGGACATCGCACTCGGGCCCTTTCCAGCCGCTGTAACAAACACAGGAGCCCTTGTCGTACTGCCCGTTGCCGCTGCACAACACTGGACATGCCGCTGGAGGAGAATTAAAACAAAAAACAAAAAAAACCAAGAAAAGAGCTGGGATTAAAACCCTGTGCATGAGAAATGATGGAATAATTAGCAAGCATTTTAAAGATTTGCAGAGCAGTGAGTAGCCAGGCTGCCCACCCACACTCATCCCCACCATGCATTAGAGTGGATAGAGTGGTTAAGGTTCTAGAGAGTGCCAATGACACAAAGAGTAATTACAGGCAGAGGTAACTAAACTATTCATCAAAGCTGTCTATCCCAGGTGAGCACAGAGCCAGGGAGTCGTTAGCCGAGGGAGCTGCCATTCATCATCAGTCAGCTTGTCTCAGCTCCACCTAAGGCCATGTTGCTGCTCTTAATCCTCCCTGCTTTCAGCACAGAGCCCAAATTTGTCCTTTCAACTAATTAGATGGTGTAAAAATGACAGAATCCTTTTTTGACTGAATTTGTAAACAGCTAATACCTTTGGAGCAGTCCATGCCGTGGAATCCTGGGAAGCAGTTGCACACACCAGAATTACACTCTCCGTTACCATAGCAATTGCGCGGGCACTCTTGCACTGAATCTGTGAAGAAGGTGAAGTGAGACAGAGAGAAAAAAAAAGGGGGGGGGGGGGGGGTGAGGGAGTTTGATGGCAAGCATCAAAGCATTCCATTTAATCATTGGCACCATTTATTCTTTACGATACTACAAATTGAAGGCGCTTTGAGTCTCTTGGTTGCACAGACATCAAATGCACCCTCTTCCAAGATTCTGCATGTTCCATTTCTGTGTATTTTGCATTGTAATGTAAGAAGTGAATGAACTTTGAATCTTGTTTTTCTAAGAAAGGATCCATTACTCTTCCATCAGCACTTTGCAAACCATATCAGAAAATACAGACACATTTCCAGCCAAAGCGCAACAGACACAAGTTCCAGGAACCTTTTCAAGGCTTTCAAAAAGGTTCGTTTGGTCTGCTGGTTGTTTTTGCAACACTTTGACATTATGGGTTGTCGTGGAGATTGGATGTGATATAGTTACATGGATAAAATAAAGTGCAACGATTTTAAATCCAACCAGGAAACTTGAGTGTTGTGACGTTGTCCCTGCAAAGCTTCTAATGTGTCAGGAAGCACTGGCCTCTAAACTCTTTCTGATTGGGGTGAATAATTTCCTATAGTTTAATTATTACTATGTGCCAGAGATGTAGCACTACTTGCTTAAGATTTTATGCTGCCTTCATGTACTGTGGAAAAGATGATATTATGTAATATTATATAATGTAATATAATAAAAATAGGAGACAGAAACATTACGATAAGCTGCTACATGGCTAAACAGTCCTGGACGTAAATTTATGAGAGCATAGTAGTTTACAGATTGTTGACTAACTGCTAGCTGTAGCTAGCATCTGCTTTGCTAGGTTATAACAAAGAATAACAGAATTTTTAATTGACACAAAGGGGATATGGATACATTGTTTTTGCTATTAAACAGCTAACAAGTACAAACATTAAATTTGACTATTCACAATTTCTTCGCTGCTCTCCGGCATTTTGAAAGGTAAATCCAACCTGTCCTGGGCAACTCGGGTATCAGAATAATCTTGAGTTCTCCAGTGGAAATTACAACAAACTGTGGTGTTCATGTGAAAATTTGACCTTGGCCAGTGGTATTTTCCATAATTCCCATACCACTTGAAGGCAGCATTAGTCCACTGATAACATACATGTACAGATGTGGCTTATTTTAGTCATTTTGTGTGAATTGCAAATATTTCTATTCCTCACTTGGAGAAATGGTGAAGCATGAGTCTGGTGTCCTTCAGTTGCAGTGCTGCTGTGGTTCCTACATTGAAAATATACAAGCTATCCCCAAAGCTTGTTAATGCTACAGAAATTTACTTCATTTACACAGACATTTCTGAATCACTGTTCCTCTCCCTCAAATTCTGGCACTCCTGTCCTTGTTTTGCTTGCTTACTCCCAAAGCAGTATCACAGTACCAGTATCACTGAAACTTCATCTAAGTGTGGTTGTTAAGCTAAGTGGTCTGTAATTGTGTGAACATTCACATTTTAGCGGTTCTTAATCCATTTCTAACAATGGTCAATTCAAATGACATGAATGCATCTTTTTGAGTTTTATCCACCTCTCCCTTATTTACAATTGTTTTTTCCTTCACTTTCCACACTTCTTCCATAAAGCACTACTCAACCATGCCATGCTGACTCTTTTCCCACTTCTCGCTCTCACTGCCCTCCGCAGCCCCCTCTCCCACAAATCGGAGCCCCTTGTCTCCCTCTTAGCCTCTCTTTCACTTCCCTCTTAAGCTCCTCCCCCCTTGTCCTTCACTCCACTTTATTGCTTTCTGGTTTTACCCCTACCATTATGTATTTCCTTTGACTTCCCCTCTCACCGCTCGCTCTAATTCTGTCCTTGCCGCCTCTGCCTTTCCATCACTTTCCATCCCTCCACTACTGCGGAAAGCTTTTCCCCCTAATATTGACAGAGAAGGATTCTTTCACTCTGCTTGAGTCTTTTCTATCCACCCACCTCTCCTCCTCTTGTTCTCACAGTTGTGGCTGTTTAAAGGGTTTGACATGTTTTCATTTGGATATCTTTTGGTGCAAAGGGTCGTTAATCCTTTGCAAACATGAACAATATTGATGGACCAGACTCTGAAATATCGTATTTATTAAAAAGTTGTTTTATTTCAAACCTAAGTGCTGAATATAGAGCATCCTGATATGTTCTGGCAAATACGATTCTTCCAACTCACCGAGCGGTCTTTCCTTTGTGACAATTTTCTTGCAGTTGTATAGCTTTTGGCAACATTGTGGGTGAGTGTTTTTACACATTATAAATGTGTGAAGACACTAAGAACGAAGACTCTAAGAAATAGGGGATTGGGTCTAAAATAGTACCAGCAGAGTCACCAGTAGAAACAACTTACATCCTCACTACATCAACCCCTCTAAATGCAGCTTCTTAATCACGTTGTTTGCTCTAAAACTGCCTTCATCCGCTTCAAACACAGGAGAAAACGCTGACTCTGCCTCACCCATGATGTTTATGCTGAAGGAAACAGTCTCTCTCTCCCGACCATCATTGTAGAAAGCCAAGTGCCAGGCCCCGGCGTCCAGGTACTGGACAAACGCTGCCTCATTGAGGACCACAGTTTGAATGCTCCTCCTCTCCCTCGGAGACTCCACAACTCTCCACTTCTTCTTCCCATCCAGGCGCTCCATATAGTCATACTGGAGAGAAAGTTGTTATACGTAAGATAAAGTTCATTTCAAAGGACAGAACATGAAAAAAAGTCATGAATCAATTATGAGGTGGAACTTTTCTTGACTTTGATCCATTGTTGTATATATTGGAAGATTAAAGAGCCCATGTTACGCCTTTTCACGGGTTCATATTCTATTTTGGGGTCAAATAAAATTGATTTGTGCATTTTAATTTTCCAAGAACATGCTATCTTTTCTCATACTTGAAGACTTTTTCAGCACCTCGTCATCCTCTGTCTGAGATGCATCCTTTTACATCCTGTCTCCAAGACCCATCCACAAAAACAAACAAATTTGTCGTGACCGGCCAGGTAATCGTTGAAAGAAGCAAAAAAAGCACAAGGCAGCTGCATTTCATTCAAGTGAGATGTGCCAAACTCAGCATTTGGCAGGTAACATGTAATTGTACATGCGGATGTGAATAAGTTAGATGAAGTGGAGAAAACAAACAAAATGTTTCAGGAGAAATGTGTGCTGTGGGAGTTTAGCACTTTGCGACTTGTTGACCTTGGACTTTACCACTCTAGGCTAAAAACCCAAAACAAAGCACAAATGGCTGTGAGCTGCTGTTCACTTCATTTTCCTGGAAAAATCGCAGAAACTGGTTTTGCTGTAGCCCACTAGCCATGCACCAGCTTAAGTTAGGCCAAGCAGTGCAATAGATAACTGAATGCAATTATCCCTTTCAACAAATCAAATACATTTTTAATTGAGTGATTTCTAATTAATTGGAGGCAGTAAAAGTTACATTACTGTGAAATTTAATTAAGTCTAAATCTTTGTCTAAATGAGTTTTTTTTTCCCAAGCAGTTATTATCATGATTCACAAATGAATTTTGAGATGTCCCACGAAACAAGGAAGTTTTTTTCTTCTCTCTTCTACATTAGTTGATAAATAAATGGAGACTGTGAAGTCATTATGAATGAAACAACAATCCTGTGAGTTGCAAATGTTTGTAGTTTGCATGAGAACCTGTGCGTGAGACGGAGGCAGGCCCTTGCGAATGTACACGCCAAACAGGGCATCCTTTCCGAGGGAAATGTTGAACTTGAGAAACTGCGGCTGGCTGAGGAAGAGCAGGGACCTCCAAAACACTCCCGGCGGTACTTCTTGGGTCACCCGCCTCCCCACTTCAATGTTGCCAGTGTCTATGCTACTGTTCCTGCCTGCCCAGGGACCTGGAGAGAGAGGGAAAGCGACTGCATACTCTGTAAATTACAGGCATTGATTGGTACAGTCAATAGTTAATCATCACAATTTAATGGAAATGCTAAAAACAGAAATTCTTTCACTGTGCAAAGTTAAGTGAGCACAAGATTAACTTATCACTAAAATGCATAGTTACATACGAAACAATCTTTTAATTGCTTGAACTTGAATTAGTTTACAATTTTCGTTGCTACAACTTTCAGCTAAAGAGAGAAAAGAGCATCCCAATAGCTTTAAGGCCTCAGATAATTTCTACCAAGGTCTTAGACCTTTACTAACTTAATTGGCTTGCTCACAATTGCCACAATACAAAAGGCCATGTTATTAAAATTTCAAAGCTTTATGTTGTGAATATTCTGAGTGAAAAACCCTGTTTAACGGCAGCAGACCTTGAGGAAGGTTTAGCAGACTGTGAAGTAGTGGCGCTCTGAGAGTAACAACTGGATAAATACCATCTTAATGTTCGCATCATCGCAAGATGAGTTCTAGTGTCTCCTCGCCAAACATTCAGCAATGAAATTTGCAAATGAGCACTAAAACAAGCCTATTGCATTTGGGAAACAGGTCTAGTGGACTGACAAAGTGGAAAAAAAGTGTTTTTTTGGCTGCAATTAGCAAAGCTTTTGTTTTGGCAGATAAAAAACAAGGGGGTGGATTTACGAGGCACGGTGGTCGTGTTGCAACCAGTGGCATGGGGAATGTTTCATTTGAGGATGAAAGAATATTTTCAATTTAACACCAGTAATCATTTTGTGGAAAAGGAAAGAAAAATAACCACTTAGGAATCTGAGAGAACTCAATGAATCCAAAGAAAGACTTTTCATACAGCCTGAAAAACTATAACTGCACAAAAAAGTCGTTACAACCTGTGATACTTATCAAACAGGTGTTTATGGTTAATCATGCTTTGTACTCAAACTTGCAATTAAAATAAAATAAAAAAACATTTTTTAATATTTTAATGTATTGTATCTTCCTTAAATTTGAATCCTTTTGAAAATCTATTAATCTTTTACTGGTTCAGCTGCAAACAGAAGCATTCCAACCTGCATCTGATGCCGGGACGCAGAATGAAACCTCTGTAACAAAGCCTTTTTGGACGCTTGACTTTGTTGTCTAGGCTGAAATGATAGAATGCTGATAGAACCGCGGAGCCGAGATTTTTCAGCAGACGCGACAGACGGTGTGCACACAGCAACACAGAGAACCCTGCAATCAGGTCAGCCATCTAACAGAAAAGTGTCAGGGCCCAGACAAAAAAAAGACTTTGAGACAGAGTGTGTGTGTGTATGTGTGTGTGAGAGATATTGTGTGAAAAGCAGCAAGAAATAAAAGCAACAGTGAAAAGAACAACAGCAGCATCTGGCCTAGACGGCTGGAGGAGCACAACACAACGATTCTCTCATTAATGCAGAATACAGACACAGAGCTGCGGCCCACACACACACACACACACACACACACACACACACAAACACACACATTTTCTTTTTCATTCTCTTTTTTTGTTGCTGTGTGTGTTACAGAGCACAGATCCAGCAAGTGAAAGAAGAACAGCTAGAGAGGCGCATGGGGGGCCTTTAAAGAGCAGGGCGTGAGTGAAGGTAGTTTTACTTTGCGGCTGACTGAAAAAATAAATCCCGCTCGACGCAGCTCAACAGCGGCATGTTTGAACAGCACATACTGTGTGATCACTCATCCAGTGTTGCATCATATCGTTAATGTTTCACTTGCATGTGCATATTCAGGTGAGGAAAGAGAAACGTTAGTGGTA
Source organism: Pseudomugil tenellus (assembly GCA_037177515.1). Lineage (NCBI taxonomy): Eukaryota > Metazoa > Chordata > Actinopteri > Atheriniformes > Pseudomugilidae > Pseudomugil > Pseudomugil tenellus. Next base: position 26,395,751 of record JBAMHX010000008.1, on the reverse strand, counting down.
AAGGCATCGTTTAAAAAGCATCTTCTATAAAGCTGTATAATTATTGGAGGGCTGTGAGCAGCTGCAGAGTGCAGAGAGTGCACAAATGATTCAAACTAACCCGTAAAGTCCCCACTCAGCAACAACTGAGCTATAAGATGTAAAGAAATGAGCTAAATCAGGTAACAGTTACACAATATTTATCTGGTATTAACTGATTTCCAAAGTGAGTTTTTCATGTGATTTGTTGCTAAGGAAAAAAGAGAAAGCGAGTAATGTGATATTCCCAGCCTTTTTTTTTTTTTTTTTTGCTGTGGCTGTGCCCGATACCACAAAAGTGTGTTTTATATGTCATACCTCTGCCTCCAGAGGGCAGTGTGGCCACATCACTGTTGACAGGTAGCCCAGCTCCCAATCCGTTGTTTAACACCGGGCCGTCGGAGGGCTTCAGCTGCCATGTCAGACCCAGCAAGTTGATCGCTGCACACAAAGAGACAGAGAGAATAGGTGTGAGTGTGATGGGGCAGCCAGGGATGGGAGGGGTGCTTTGGGAGAGGACGTTTGGTTTGGATGGTCAAGAGAAGCAGCCCCCATCTGAAAAGTAATCAGTAGATCAACCTCCCTTAAGATGGATCTGCTATTTCTGTGCTTTTACACAGCGTTGCCTCCAGACTCATGTTAGTGTGTATCAGTCAAACGCTCTGTTATCAAAGTGGCAGATGACCTAGAGCACAGAAACCGAGGGGAGTCTCACAAAACATTCAATTAACACCATAAAAATCTTTCCCAGCCTCAGCCTCCTCCAACAATCTTTCAGCGTGACAGCATCTTCTGCTTTTTATTTGGAAGCCTTTACACCATCTCACAGAGCGCAAGTGACAGATTGCTCTCTCAAGAGAACGCTCTATGACTCTCTTCTCCCTTCTCCCCCTCTTTTGTCCTCCGTTGTGTTATTGTGTGCTGGTGGTATGAGTCTGCTGGAGTGTGTTCACTCTTCACTTTGTCAGCTCTTTACTCTCCCCATGTCTCTTCCCTCCTTAGCCTGCTGCCAAACGTCTCCTCCCACCAAAAAAACACGGGAGAGAGGAAACCGCCGAGCAGACAGTCTGTTCCTTTACGTCTTACGCGAGTGTAAGTGCAGCAAGTTCTTCAGCAGCAGGTAGGTTTTTGTTGCAAAAGATTGTTTATGAATGAGAAACTTGAGTTGCATCATTCGTTTGTCTCTGAATATTTAAGCTAATTGCACAGTGAAGGCTCGTGCACATGCTGCGTTGAACGTATTCATGATTGCTGCAGCCTGGGCTTGCATGATCCAGGCTGGATGTACACTATGGTGCAGAATGCATTATGTAGGTGTTATTGCACACTTCTTAGTGTTGGCCTTATCCCCACCCCACAAGATTTACAACACCTGCATGTAGAGCCTGGGAATCAATTTCCGTCTTGTCAAATTCCATCTTCACTTGCCAAGGGTTTGCACACACTCAGATGAGTGTAAAAGTTTTAGAAGACGTGGATGCAGCTTCAGGATTTGCTGCCGGGGGCCGGCCGACTCATTCTCACCCCAGATGTCCCACCTTTTCTTTTTCTCGCTCTGTTTCTTTGTTGCCTCTTTTTTATGTTTCATCTCCTCCCCCATTTTCTCCCCTCCCTTGCTTCCTGGTCAAAGGAAAGCGCTGACACCTTGGCTGCTGCCTGGCCTCCGCTGTCAGCTCTTTTTTTATTTTCATTGGGTTGGGGGTGTGCTATAAAAAAACAAGAGACAGAGCGAGAAGAAGAACGCTCCTCTCGGTCCTTTTCTCTTTTAACCACCTTTTGCCATCTCCTCTTTAATCGTGCTGACCTTCATTCCTCTCCCTCTTTTCCTTTTAATTCCTCTTTTTTCTTCCTTCTTTTTTTCTTATCTTTACTTGTCCTTCCTTGTAGATAACGCAGACATGCGTGCACCCACAAATGCGCAGCAGCATGCACACGCAAAAGATGGTATCAGAGTGTGACGTCGATAGAGAGATTGTCTATTGAATCAGCTGGAGACAGTAAGCAATTGTGAATCTTTTGTGATGCCGCTGCCAATCTAGGTCACCCACAAAAACATGTCAGACAGATGCACTGTATAAGCTTTTTGTGTGTTTCTGCTGGTTGCGTTTATGTGTCGGTGAGGGTCGGTGCACATTTTCTTTCCCGTCTGACTTTTCCTCTTCAGTCTTTTAGCCTTTTTTCTTCTCCTCTGGGAACGGCTGTGAAAAGATGACCAATAGATGGCACACTTACACCTTGATGACATAGCAAGGAAGCAAAAGGATTGTCAACAGGTTTCTTTGCAGCAACATACAAGAGAGACAAAGAGATGAGTCTTGTAAATGTCCCTTATTTGAACAACTCTTCTTATTCTGTAAGGGTTTCATTTAAGATAAAATTAAACCATTTCAATTGTCATGAATGTAAAAATGACTGTTGCCAATAAGGCCTATCCTAACTTACAATCAGGAAGAACTGGAGAAAAAGTCCAACTAGGGCTACTCTTCCTCGTTGTTCTCCGCCTTCACGCTTCATTTTGACAAACAAAATCACGTCTGTACGGCAAGGTCACAGCAAAGCAGGTATAGCAAGCCAATATGTTGGATAAAAAATAGATCCTCTACATCAGGAGGTTTTTATGTAATCTCAGTTAATAATTTAGAAGGGCAAAGTGCTTGCCTGTATCATCTGAAATGTGAAAAAGCATTGGCACACGTCATCCTGTGACGGAAAAAGAAAACAAAGAAGATGGATGACATGCACACTGAGGGGCACGGAGATGAAAAGGAGGAGGTGGTGGCGGGCTTCGAAGGGAGAGAGGGCAACGGTCAGGAGCTCTCGGAGAAATTGTGCCAGACCTCGGCAGAGAAGAGCGGAGTGGGGAACAGACAGAATACTAGAGGACGGCAACTGAGAGAATATTAAAGAACATATGAATTCCCCTGAGGGTGGGAAAAGAGCAAGAAAACAGGCTACAGATGATGTTGCAGAGATGGGAGGAAAGATGAATAAAGCCCCCCACGGATAAAATGGGGGAGGAAGGCGAAGATGGCAAGTGGAAAAGAAAGATTTAAAGGATGAATGATCGTGCATGCTTTGGTTGGGAAGGAAAAGACAGTTGTGATTCACCCTCCGACACTAAGTGACTCACAACGCAGGCTTCAGACAGAAATTCGATGCACATGTGAATGCTTTGAGCAATATTCATATGCCTCAAAGTTAAAGGGTGTAAATTGATTTCTGCATGAAAGCAAAAAAAAAAAAAGAAAAACAGAACCAAAGACAGAGAAAGGTGACTTTGCGGACTGTGAGCTCAACGTCCCCCGAGTGGAAAATATTGTATCATCATCATTCTGTTCTTATGAACACGGTCCAGCCATTCAAATCCCTCCCTATCTCTCGTTCCTTCCCGTATGTTCTGATGTCTCTCGGCTTTTTCCGTCTCAACTCAACCTTATCACTGCCTATTTACAAGGCAGCATCTCCAATTAATTGTACTAAAGACAGAGTGGCCTCTTGCATGTATTTGTATTTAATCTCTTGCAATGCAACTTAAGTTACACAAAGAGCATTCACACACACACGCATCGGCAACACGCTTTCATTTATCTTTTCCCCTGGCCATCCTGATAAATGCATATTAACTGTTCTAATTCACCAGTAAATTAACAACTCTGACCTCAATTAGGGCAGTAATTGTAGCTGAGACCACCCCCCCTCCCATTCATGGCCTGGCTTCTAATTGGTTTAGGGAGTGTTTTTTACCCTCCTTAAAAAAATATTTTATTTCTCCCCCTCTCATCACCTCCCAATCTCTGAGGACCTCACTTGGCTGGCTGGTAAACAGTTTGTTGCCCAAAACAAACACATGCACAAAGAGAAACCACCTGAGAAAGAAATATTTTTCTGTTTGCCTTTTTGTGTCACTCGCACCTTCCTCCCTGTCTCTGCTGCACAGGGGTGCTGTGCTAATATCTCAGCGACTGAGGAGGGAAAAACGATGTGCTGCACTGGTGGAGCCCACCACATCCACTCATGTAGTCTATAAATAAGGCAGACTTCTCTCTCTGCTAAGTTCTGAGATCATCTCAGACATAGGCTAGGAGGTGGCTGTTAGCTGCTGCCCTTGGGGGTCAGACACACTGAAAGAGACAATTTGTCTACCTTTGAGTGTGTGCGTGCATCTGCGTATGCATGCTTAAAATTGCACTGTATTAACAACAAGTGCCTAAGCTGCAACCCCGACGGGACCTGCTTACCCAGCTGATGCAACTGAACTGTAATTGACTGCAACACAAAAGGTTATTTGAATCGCTGGCAGCTCCTACCTGCAAAAAGAGAGACGGCAACTCACTCAATAGCAAATGGCTTCCTTACTGGCACTGAAATATTGACATGGCCCACCGCAGATGCAGCCACGTGCTTGTGTGCGTGCGTGCTTCCATGCATGTGGGTGATTGGCTAAATGAAGAGATGTGAATCTGAGTGATGTCCTCCTTTCTGAATCCTCATTTCCTCTTCAGATATCTGTACCCTGACCCTCCCTCCCACCCCCTTGCATCAACCCACTCTGGCTCACCTCATCCCTCCTCTACCTCGGTCCTTTCCCTCTCATCGATCTGTATTAGAAACAGGATATGAGGAACTATGCAATCTTATCACAGATCAGAGGGTGGGAGAGAATGAGTGAGAACGAATGGCAGAGAACGTTTTTAGAAGCCAAAGAGATGGAGAAGCAGAAAGAAAATGAGAGAATAGGACTAAGGGATGGCAATTTCTTTCACTTTGCCTTCAATCCATCTCCTGTTTCATATGCAGCACTGGTGCAGAACTGTGGGCCTAATTGGACTAACAATGGGGTTCAGATAAGACCTGTGCTAATGAATAAATGAATGAAATATAGCCAAGCACGCTAGTGCAGGCAAAATGAAACACACTCTTAAAATGACATCAGTCAGGTTGCAAATCCTTGGATTTGTTCACAAATAAACAGAGCAAAACATTTCCTCTAAGTCACGTTCGACAAACTCTAGGTCAACTAGTAGAAAGGCAAAAGTTGAACATTAGCGCTTAAACAACTGTGCACCCTGCTTTGTATTACCTGACCAGAGCAGATGACCCATTTATCCCTCATGGTGCAGATGGCATAGCACCTTGTGCCTGGTCCTGGCCATGCCCCGTCCTTTTCCTGGACTGGCAGCGTGTGGTAAGATCCTAACCTTTATCAGTGCGACAGGCCCTGCTGCTGAGGACACACGCTCCGCGTCTGATTCTTATGCCCAGGTTCCTGCATCCACCATATGCCCAACTGTGCCCGCACCTCCAAACACATAGTCCACACACACCAAATGTATAAGAACACTGACACCTATGCTGGCATGAGTGACACATCCTGACCTCTCGCTGTTCCACCTTGGATCAGCAGAAGGGAAGCCACATGCAATGTGAGAGGGTACAGAGGGGTCAAGGAGCTGGGTTTGGAGAGGAGCCACATCATGGGTGCTGCAGATTCAAGAAAACCGTGCAGCCGATACTGCCAAGAGATTTTATTCTACTAAAGATGCTAAACATAAAAAATGACTCATGTCATTAAAGCAAATTATTATCATTTCGTTTTTGTTATTGGGTATGAAAACACCTCTAAGCTAACTTATCTGCATTTTATTTAATGCAATTAGCATGCAGATTTTTTTTTTAAAATCTGCTTGCTAGGAGACGTCACTAATTAAATATGTGTTTTGAAAAACAATCTCAGACATTAATAATGATGTAACCGGTTTTTAAATTTTTGTTTAAGCATACATTAACCCTTTAAAACCCAACTGAAGTGGGCAGAAAAGTTCAATTTTCAAAATATTAAGTCTTCATTTATCCCTTTAGCAAAATCTTAAAAAAATTAACCACGTTTTTTTTTCATTATTAATTACCATGTGATTGGTAAGATGATTGTAATGTAATCTAACCCTAACCCATAAAGTGATGCTAGATCTCTCAGAAACTATACATATCAAATATGATATTTTGGTTTTGTAAGGTAAAAAGAACGTTTCGGAATTTTGGGTTGGAAGTTGCAAAATATGAGTTGATTAAAAAGATACTTTTGTTTTCTACTGAAACGCATGCGACTTATCCACATCACTGTGGGAACAGTTTTTTTTTCAAATGATTCCAATTATCCAGGTGGTCATTTCACAACTTGTAGTTACCGCTATCTATTTGATAATTATCTTCTTACTTAGTTAAACTGCAGAGCTGTGGTGGTTAAAGCCATTAACATGCTATTATGTAAGGGAATGGAGATGTGAATGCACTGAAGTGAAACACTTATAGCTTGAATGAACCAGGCAGAAAGTGATTGTGATCAGTCCGTAACAGCAAGACGGCGGTGATGGATGGAAAGTGGTCGGCTTAGAGGCATGAAGGTCACATTCGATGACAGTGTATCTGTGCGTGTGGTGTGTGGCCCTGTTTAATCAACAGACAGGGAAGAGTAAAAGCCTAAAAATACATTGTGTCTGTGTTTGCGTGTGTTTGCGCGTGTGCGTTCCAATTCATCAGTGGTGACAGTACCATGTTGGGTACGCCACTGTGCTAGACAAATTCACCGTGCACATGCACACAGACATTCATATGAAACATTCCCGCAAAGGTGACACAGGCGCCTGCTAGCAAGAGTTTACTCATAGCAGTCAAGGGCACACCTATGTGTGTGTGTGTGTGAGACTGTGGATGTGTACATATGGGTATGTGCAAACAGTCCACCTGGACACAACTAGTTTGACACGTCCTCGATCTTTCATCTATCACACTCGGCTCACCTCTCATTGCCAAACATAAGGCGTCTCTTTCTCGCTCTATTTTTTCCTTTTATTGTTGTGTTTTTTTCTTTGTTTCCTTTTGTGTACACGCTGTGTCCTCTGAGTCTTCCTCACTTTCATCCTTTCTAACTTCTTTTGTCATCAGCCCCTCTTCCCGTCCTCCACAGTCTCCCTCTGTCCTCCCGTCTCGCTGTCACACTCCCTCTGTTCTCTGCTCGCTGTGATCAATTAGGAGACATTAGTCCCACAGTTATTCCAGGTGACAGAAGCCTCGGGAGGCCACGCTCTCCTTCATCTCTCCTCCTTCTGCCTCACCTCTGTTTCTCCTCTCCACACCTGGCTGTCTTGTCACTCCTGCTCCTCCTCCTCATCATCACCTCCCCTCCATTTGCGTGACAGTGGCAACAACAGACCACAACCCCCAAAACAATCTCATATCCTCACACCTTACAGCGCTGACAGGGACATATCAGCCTCAACCTTCCTCACCTCTGTCTCCTCTGTGACCTATCCACCATCTTCGTCACCTCTTTACCTTCCCCTCTGCCTTCTACACCAACAATGTTCCAACTGTTCCTCTCCTCCCCCCTTGCTCTGCTCTATCTCACACTCTCCAGGTTGCCATTCACAATGATGGACCTGTCTTCCTTCCTATATGCCAACCGTTCACCTGTATCCTAGCAACCACCTCTCCTTTGGCTGGGGTGCTCCATGCGGAGCAAGCAAACAAGACACCGAGGGAATGAGGAACAAGCACTCTCGTTTATCCTCCTCTCGCCAGCCGTACAGTCATTCCTTCACATGTAAAGAGAAGGCCATCCTCCACTGGAGTTTGAAGCAAAACACTGTTGAGAACAAAACTGTGTGTCTTCCCAAACTCTTTTACACAAACAAAGTGATGAAAATGCACAACTTAACAAAGCCACATGCTTTTCTAAATTTCCTTTTCCGTTTTTGTGTATCTATGTGTGTATGTTTATCTCATCCCCATGGATCTTTTCTAACAGTAGGATAGTGCTTCAAAGAGATATTGCCAGATGCGCTGTTGAAGCATACCATTCTAAATAGGCTCTCGGTGCGTGCACACGCATGTGTCTGGAAGATTGTTGGGTAATTTTTGATGCTGTGTTTGAAAAAAGGAAACAAAGGTACAATCATATGTGAACTATGTGTGCACATGTTTTATGTTTAAGTAGGAATGGTGTTGCGTTTAGTGTAGGAGGACTCACACATAAAAAAAAGTGCTGCTCAGGCACATGTGTCCTGGTGTAATTTATGAGCGGGCTCCTGGGTGGACGCCTCAGAGGGGTCCTCTTCACGCTGCATGGCTCTGGGTGCTCTGCACAATCTCCCCAGTGATTGCTGTGCCCACACATGCGCGTGTGTAACGCACAAACAAGACACGACAAAATCCCCCTTATGAGTAGTGAACCCGCGGCACGTTTAACGCTACAAAAAGCAAGGTAAACACAGGGGTTTCAGGCTTGGCAGCGCTGCTACAGCTCTGTTCAGCACCGGAGCAAAACATTTCCTCACCACTGCTAAAACTGAGCTTCGCAGTTATCCAAAAGTAAAAATAATAATGAATTATCACTGTATGAGCAAATGGACAGTTAAGGCACAGATGTTTGGCAGACAATGCAACTAAAAAATACGGAAAAGAGTTTAAACTGGTGCGAAATGAAAAATGCAGCAGCAGGTTGTACTGATATGGACAGTGTGCTGAACAGAATTGGTTGTACTAATAATACACTGATTATTAAATCTCATAGTTTGACTCTTAGTTAATAGGACCGATTTTTAAGACGGACAGACAATAGTGTTAAGTGTTTGCACCCAATATGTGCCAACACAGAAGCACATTCTCAAACATTATTTTATACTTTTCCCTTCATTAGGTATCTATTTTAAAGGTATGCAGTATGTTTTGGTTAAAAACATGCTTTTTAGTCATTTGTTAATTTATACGGCTCATAAAATAGATACATCCTGTGCTCTCAATTATTCATGAGTTATTCACCAGTTTTTTTGCTGTTTATGATAGTCATGGCCTTCCTTTCCCCTTCCCCATTTCTGTTCTGTGGCTCCATATGTGGCTGTCCAGAGCCGTGTGACCGCACAAAGCTCAGGAGGGGATGGATCTGTCTGTGTGCCGCAGGCAAGGGGCCTTGATCCGCTCTGGAGGACACACATCGCTCTCAAGGGCACTCTGAGGGGGTTAAACAAGCACACAAACGTGGATACACTCTGGCACAGATTCAAGTGCGATTTGGACACGTCCAGGTGAGCAGAAGGTGCCACACATGTGCAGGTCCAAACCTGCTATGATGGATAGGAGGATTGTAATCCATAATTATATATATACATATATTTATAAATAATGAATAATTTTATAAATAATGTATGTAAAGTCAGTTGAGGGGGGGGGGGGGGTGTCTTTTTTGCTGATGCCGCTATTTCCTGAGATCCACCCATCTGTTGACTCTGATCTCTGGGGTAAGAGGCCAATCCGGTGCACAGTTGCACATCTGCCTCTTTTCACACATACCTACGCAAAACCACAAAAATAAATGCACACACAGACACACACACATTTAGATGCCCTGCACTTTCCAATTTTCTGTCTCTTCTATAGCTGTCCCTGTATGTACGCAGACACACGGATATACAGCAGCAGTCTGCATTCTGTTGACCAGTGAATGAGGTCAGGAAGGAATAAAAATCCATGCCCACACACACTCCCACACTCTCTGAGCAACAATTTCTCTCTCTTCCCACAAATCCACTGGTAGACAGCCATTAGAATCTCTTCCTGATGTGCCCCGTAAGTGCTCTCCTATGAGTATCTGCCATTCCTTTAAGTATGACTATCGCATGCTGGCTTCAGATCAGTGAAAAACATCCACTTTCCTGCTGGGTCTGTTAGGATTCCCACCTTGACTGATACCTGCTCAGAGAAACAACCATTGTGTGCTGCAGTGTATGTATCTTCCTGTCTGTTTACTGATGCTGAGTGGAGGCCAAAGCGCCTGCTGAGGCTGATTCTGCAAGAGCAGTCCAAGACTAAAGTGACAAAGCTTGTGCGTACTTGCTCTGCTTTGTGTTTATAGCAGGTTGTTAACTTGACACGTTGCTGCAGGGGTGTGGGAAGAACAGAACGAGCAAAGGTTGGATGAGCAAACCTTAAATAGAAGGGCCGAGTTTGGATTTGCTCACGGGGGTAATCTCCTTCACTTTTATGGGTTTCATTTGGGGTTTTTAAGACTAAACATGAATCAGATTTTATCACTTACCAATGAAGTAGGACAGTAGGACGGCCAGCAGGGCGGCGGCTGCGATGGCAGTCACAGCAGCACATTTCCAGCTGCAGTATTTGGACGGCTTCTTTAGCTTGAAGGCTGAGCGGGAGAAGGTGTTTCTGGGCAGCAAGCGAGGGGGCGGGGAATACACTGTGCCTGACGTCAGGGGGTAACCAGGCGAGGAGCTGCTGAAGAGCGGGGTGGTTCCTGATGATGTCTTGAACAAGAAATGTCTGTGGATATAAAGTATGAGAGAAGAATGGTCATTCATTAGAGGAAGAGGCAGACTAATACTGTCCGATAACCTCGATAAAAGAAAATAAAAATGTACAAAGCTGTACTCTGTAGGCAACACGTCCGAATTTCTGTCCAGTTCTTTTTGTCTGGTAAACCCTTCCTTCCTTTTGGGTCTGAACATCCTTGAACTGATTGTGCCTCCAATTCAGCTCAGTTCTAGTCTTAGGTTTCTTTTTAAATTCCACCTGCTGCACCTTCTTTTTTTTCCTCCATGCCCTCACTTTTCTTCTGCTCAACCCCACTTACGCCATGCCTCATCTCTGCCCTTCATGGCGGGAAAGGATCAGCGCCGCCCCCCTTCTTTCCTGTCCTCATTGTCCAGGAGGGGTCAGAGCTCAGAGCGAGCATAAAAGAAGGATTTTGAACCACCATCCCTTTGGTCGCATTACCTATTATCCTCTGCTATCAATGCACCTGCTTACCCAACACTGCCTCCCTCCCCACTCTCTCCCTCTTCTCTTCTTATTTCCCATATTTTTTCACTGCTGGCCCACTCATTCTCCCATTCTTCACCATCTTCTTTCTCTAATCGTTTCTTCCTCTATAAGATGTTTCTCCCTCGGTTTAGATTTTCTTTTTCATCTAACCTTGAGGGAATGCAGCGGCCACGGTGAAAAAGAGAAACAGTGGACATGAAGAGCAAATGAAAAAGTCTTTTAAAGGACACAGTGAAAGAAAAAAAAACTTTTGTGAAACCTTTGTGAAATCTTCTGCGCAACACACTCAGAGCACACATGGGGAGAGAGGCTCTGCCCCCACACACACCTCAGGTGGTATGACAGAACAAAGCCCTCAGGTGAGTGTGACATATCAGAGGAGGAAAGGTCACTCCACTGCCTCGGAGATGGAGTTAAGAGAGACTTTGTCTTCTATTTTTTGTGCTTGCTTGTGTGTTTGCAATTGAGTGTGGAAGTGAGAATATCATCCTATTTCTGTCTTTGTGAGTTTCTGACCTTGGGATTGAAGACAGAAAGGAGAAGGAAAATATACTCCATGTCTTCACTTTCTGAAGAAGAACAAGAGCATGAGGCTCGCATTCATACGGTTATGCTGGTTGTCATATTTAACCGATTATTCAGGTGAATTACTGGTGTAACGTTCACAAAATGTCAGCTTCAGAACCTCCACATGCTTAAGATAATTAGACACGTGTAACTGAGGATACAACCTCATAAAACGTACATTTTTCTCTTTTTTTCCTTTTTATTTTCACCAGAAAAATTTAATAAAATGCATCTACACAATAAAACCTTGAGGACAGCACTGCTGAGTTTTGGTAAATGTTCACAATTTGCCCTCCCCGATTCATCCATTCTCTTCTCTGAGCATCAAAGTCTCAATCTAAGTCAGTCCGTGTTGACTCTCATCTTATCTCGTGCTCTGACGCTGTCCCTGTTTTTCCTTATGTCCTCTGACAATGTTCTATTCTGTATCCTTTCTGAATCAGCAATGTTGCATGTTGAAAATAACCAGTGTGCCAATTTCTGCTTGCTGCTATGTGTGAGACGTGATGCCATAAAGCAAAATGTGTGGCTTCCCTGCTCCAGGCAGCTTCAAGGCAATGACACCTCCATGTATGTGCATAATGAATGTCAGTGTGGTATCAGAACGAGTCAGAAGCGCAGAGTTTCAAGGTTGCAAACATATGGTGGCTTAAAACTTACAGTTTTCATCATACATGATGGTATTCTTTTCCACTAAAGGCAAATGCAGATAGTGTTCGTAATGATGTGGGGATAACCTGTAATTGTAAACTGAATGGTACATTATAGTGCCAATTAAAGCAAAAAAATTAAATAGACCACCTAAAATCCAATGAGATTTTTTCTCTAAGCCGATAACAGCTTGTAACGGAATAGGAGACAGAAAGTTCCTGCTCAGATATTAAATGCTTTAAACTATATTGATAAAGCCATAAAATCCTATTAAACTCTTAGTTACATCACGTTTTAAAGAAATCTTCAGGCCTCATGAGTAACTCGAGTTATTTCAAATATAAACACTGCCATCCAAAAGTCTTCGTCAAGTTGAGCTGAGTGTCTTCTCCGCCTCCAGCCCAAGACATGTGACTCACGTCTGCACACATGTGTCAGGACTGTCGTCTCTTTGCTGTAGCCCCCCTGTCAGTTTTACTCATACTTGTCTAGAAGGAGCAGTAATAACCCACCACTTTTGCAGAATTAGATGGGTTTTATTTTTAAGCGCTCAACTGTGCTTTGAGGTCCTCGATCATTTTGATGCCTTTAATCACTGCTGTTTCATAAGAGTATGTCTTTGCATGTGTCCGCAAGTCTACAAGCAGCTGGTAAAAACAGGTAATGGGCTCAGAGCATGAAGATTTGGTTTGGGAGCACTGCTCGACTCTCTATCAATTATTCAGCCAGACTATACCGATTTCTCTCTCTGCCTCTTTCCATTTTATACCACTGATTGTTGGACTTCTATCCTGCTGGAATCTTCTCTTTTCCCACCCCCATTTCCTTTTCCTTTACCTGTCAGGTAAGCCGGATGACATGGTGGAAAATAGAATGAAAAGAAGGAAAGGGGGAAAAGTGTCTGACAGATAGAAGCTAAAAGAGCACAAGGAGATAGCATGCAAGGAAATATAATGTTATTGTCTAAAAATACAACACTCTTATTGTCACCACAATCAATTTCATTATGCATGCATAAACCTATAAGCTGCCAAAATAATAATAAAAAAAAACACGTGTGTATGCACAAAAAAAAAACACACTCTCCAAGGTCAAGCAGCATGTGTCAGCTTGAACTCATTTTCACAGTTTCTGAAGCACTCTGTGATGGCAGGGCCAGCGCTAATTAATTACAATACTCCTAATGTGCCAGAGTGAGCTTGCGTTCTGTACAACACAATGCATATAATGTGATGTGCTGGTATGCATTTGAACTTGTTCGTTGAAATCATTTCAGTCCCCAGCTTTGTTGTTTGTGTGCAGAAGCTCCACTGTGAGCGTGTGTGGGAAGGGAATATGTCTATGGGCCGCACTAATTACAAGTAGGAATGGAAAGTGTCTAATGTGCTCTGGGGAGGTAATTGACATTGATTTATGTTGTGGATGGCTATGGAGGGGTTCTATCATAGCAGGCAGCCAGCAATCACAACTGTGTATCATTAAACTGATGTGTGTGTTTATATGTGGGTTTGTGTATTTGCATGTGAATATTGTGGGATTTTTGACAGTGGTCCAGCTTGGAAATGTCATACATAATTAGAGAGAACTGACAGAGATCCCTCCCCCCCTACTCCCTAGACACTGCTACCTTGCTGCCATTGCATCCGCTTGTACAGACAGACAGACACACACACACACACACAGAAAGCAAAAATTAACTCACACATTTACACTTAGACATAAGCGCCCACCCACGCAGAAACAGTAGAAAATCATGTGGGTTTGTCTTTCATGCGTTTGCCCTGAATCTACAACCAAATGTTTCATTTGCATCCCCACCGAACAAAGTGACACAAGGAAAAGGTGGAGGATGGAGATGAAGGCTATAGATTAGAGAAGAGGAGATGATGGGTTTTCTCTCTGTTCCAACACCGTTCCCCACTGAGAGAAGAGAGGACCTGGACAATTAACCACAGAACAGAGAGCATGCTGGGTAATTAGCAGGAAGTCAAAGCTCGCATTCCCCTTGAGCGAATAAATACACACGCTCTTGAATGCCCACACACACAGACTCACACACACTTCACTTTCTCAGCTCTTACAAACATGTGGCTGCTCAGGATACAGTCTGAGAATCACCATCAGATGCGGCGAACAATTAACAGAAGTTGGCTCGGTATGGGGGGTGACAGGAAAACAGTCAGATCTGAGAATGAAACAAAAAGAGCTCTTGGGGAGGATGGCTGCTCAGGCACACCGTTGTGAGAATTGCTGCCTGCTGCAATTGTAGGAAGAGAAAAATCTTTAGGACACTGTACGCTGGGCCTTTATTCACAGAGCGTTGCTTTAGTAACGGACATGGAAAAGTCTCTTTTTATACTCGCTTAATCCAGCTCAGGGTCTCGGGGGAGGCAACAAACTATCCCAGGTGCTTTTTGGGGAGAGTATGCAGCTTCATTTGTGTGTTTGCAATTAGTAAAAAAGAAGACAATGAAATAGTCTTTGTAAGTAGTCTAACACACACACGTGGACACACAATAAGGGCTTTATTTATTTATTTTTTTTTTATTTTTTATTTTTTTAACCTGTCTTGTCCAGCATTGTTGCAGGCAGAATGATTGTCTGGCTGCTGTTTGGTGCCGGACAAATTTA
>JBAMHX010000008.1:26361003-26377817 GCA_037177515.1 Pseudomugil tenellus | reverse complement strand
TATATACTGCTAGTTGTTCAACACTATGCCTCTTATTCGTAAAATATACCAACACGGTGCTTCAGCAGAGTTTGAGTACAGACCTGATATCAGTGGGGCTGAATTAAACATGGCTCAGCCTCATAAATACTGCACAGGGCCAGCACTCCAGGGAGCTTATCTGGGCCCATCTGAGCTGGAAGCTCCAGTGCCCAGCAGGACAAACAAAACTTTAGCTTGCAGAGTAAATGCTCAGAGAGCGGCTGCTTGGACAGCTAGCTAGGATGTAGGCAGCATCCCTCTCGGTGCATGCCTCATGAATAGTAATACCCTGCATGAATGCTCTGTTTGCCTGCTAAGTGTTCTTTTTGTACTGGGAAAAGCACATGTGTAGCACGTGTGAAATGGTTTGTATTTCCTGCCAGTTCACTCCATGTTGCATGCATAATAGCTTTGATTCACGGAGCTTTTTTGTGTCATGCTTTATGATGAGGGAAATAGTACATTTGGTGACATACTCAGCAATTTTCTTTTTGATAGGGAGGTTGTTGAGGGTTTCTCAGTGAACAAGAATGCACAGATGAATCATTTAAAGATTATGTTATGTGTTTAAAAAAATATGCTGGTCTCTCAGAGACATATTAGCAGAGCTCGACGACTGCAACAATGAGGCCTCCTGCCTTTCTTCTTAACCCGAGACCCTAATTATTCCAGCTACTCACTCACTTGGATCAAAACATATAAATCTCCTGGGCATTCATAAAAAGTGCAACATGAGTATTATTAATAAATCAGTCACACATGAGAAAAATAGTTATACATTGAGTAAAAATTATATTAAGTGGATGTAAAGAAACATAATCAGGAGCCATACTCACAGCATTTGCACTTAAGACAAATGCAAAGAGGATTGAAACTGGATTTAGTTGTGTTGTATTGAAGTGAAGGCAAAATCTGCCTATCATATATATATATATATATATATATATATAAATGACATTACAGTCATTTATTTAGCAGAGGCTTTTCTCCAAAGCGACTTACATATGAGAATAAGAACAACACAAGCACTAAATCATACAGTAGAGGACATCATAGATAAGTGCAGTCGAACTGCTGTAGTGTAGTAGGGCACAGGTGTTGCCTGCAGTGCTAGGGGCATTAAGTTTTTTTCCTATGTTTTTTAGATCTGAGTTTCTGCAAAGAGGTAGAACAAATTTCTCAAGTTAGTATAATTTCCTAAGTGCAGAAATGTTGCTTAAATAGCTGCGTCTTTAGCCTGCTTTTGAATTGAATATGACATTACTAGTTGCTAATAATGCCAGTTTAAAAATTTTCAAATTTTGCACATTTAGTTTTAGCTCCACAACAGAGGATACTAAATAATATTTACAATTAGTGGTGTGTGGCAAAATATCAGTATTGGTCAAATGAGTTGTGAAACTCATCTGCTTATCAGATACATGGCCTCACTGTTTCATGCACGGTCCATGATTGTTCCATTCAGAAGTTATGCTAAAATTAGTTGGAATTAAACAACTGGAATTGTTTAATTCTGAATAATTCATTTTGAATTAAAAAACTTAATGTAACCGTAGCCAATGCAGTGATACCACACAAAACAAAACCAGGAGCTTAAATACAGAGGAGCTAAATGAGAATTTATGAGTCTATGCCAAAAACAAGAAGTACCCTAAAGTCAACTGAATATAAAATGTAGTATATTCTACAAATTCAACCAGGTTAACAATAAAAACCAGAAACTAACCAGATTAAAGTAGAAAAACTAAATGAAAGCTCGGCTTGTACTTTCTCAGAATTCCACTATTATGACCTTTTAAGGAATGTTGTTAAAGCAGCATGGCTCTGGATTTTTTTTTTTACCTTATTTTGATAATTTACTACTTATTTACTGCAATTTTTTATAAATAATTCAAATGTTAAAATATCACATGTGAAAGCAAGAAATAAAAATAGAAAAACACACAGTTCTGACCTGGTCTCCAGTGGGACGTTGCTGTTTAGCACCCAGCTGTCTTGTAACTGGACTGACTCAGGGGTAGTCGGCCCATCTCCGGTGCCCGGAGCCGGGGCGTGAATGGGGTTACGCCCCCCTCTGAGGGTGTTTCTGTTCAGGCTGTTGGCAGACTGGTGGGACAAAGTCTGGTGGTTGTGTGGAGGGGGCAGTGGAGGCCGTAGTGTAGACTGACTGTGGTGATTGGCAGCCCCTAGAGAAGAACAAGCATGAAAACAAACTTTTTAATTACATAGATTTTCACAGGAATCAAATATTTAATTCCAAAATGTAACAAATCTAAAAGCCGAAAAAAATGTTATTTGCTATTCTTCATTTATTTCTGAGTAAATCAAAAGTAAAGCTCTTCAGCCTGCAAATAATGTCATTAACACTCCATTATGTTCAGCTATAATTCATTTCAGTGTCACATTTTCCAAATGGCCGATAACTTACTTCAGTCGGAATTCCAGCTAAGTAAACGCACGAAGGCTTTTTACATTTTATGCAACATTTTCCACATTTTGTGCATTTTCCCTATTTGCAAAGTGTTCCTCGTGTTTCTCTTTTCCAGTCTTTGTATCCAGTTTTCTTTGTCACATCTAAGCGAAGGTGGTGTGAGTGTGTGTGAGCAATATTAGAGCACTCAGCTCAGCATGCGCCCTCATCGCTTGCTCTCAGACTTGAGGGAACATGTCAGCCAGAATCCAATAGCAGCCCCTCCAACAATGAGCTAATGGACTGTTGAGTGAAAGAGCTAAAAAACAAACCGGCATGACTCAGACAAGAACACCCATTCACACATCACCTTTTTCCCTCTCTCTGCCTGTGAACCAGTGGGGGATTGGAGCTCATCTTCATCATACGTATGTGCATGGGGAGGATGGTTAGCTTAGGAAAATCAATAAACCACACTGTACTATTCAGCGCAGGCGAGTCAGACACAATTCCATTATTCTTAGGCATTAACATCCCTTTTCTTAAAACACTAACATGCGCAAGGACTCACTGAACAGCTTATAAAAAAATCATTCAAAGTTACATATTTAATGGGAGTAGAAGAGCACCTTGCATCAATGCAAATGTTTTGACTTTCAAAAGGATCCACTGGGTTCAAGGTTTTACTAATGCTTCACGTCATGCACAACTTTTTTAGCACAAACAGACAAAATAAAAAGGCTGAGAACACGGTCTCAGCTCTGCCTTGCTGAAGTGTTTTCCAGTGTCATGACAAAGCGTCCATGTCTTGTCTTGACTGCTGTTTGAGCGTAAATGCTACAGACGATGACAGTAATGTAACGTTTGGCTTCAAATTCAAGCTCTTTACCCCTGTTTTTCCTTTTTCCTTATAAAGACGCTTTAGATGGCACAGTCAGTTTTATTTTACACTTCCGAGCACAGAAAATGTTGTTTGCACATTTCCTTTCTTGTACTGATCAAAGGTTCACGTAAGTGCACGTATACACACACATACGTGTGGGGTGAACACAACAAAGCAACTGCTGTGTCAAACTGCGTGATCACACTTGCCCTCCTCCATTTGTCATCTTTGCTTGAATTAGACAAGAAAAGAAACATTGTGTGAGGGGAGGAGGGATGTGTGGATGAGTTACACTCTCCTGAATAGTTTTCTGCTTTGATATCACGAGGTTCCTAAGAAGCGTACATTATAGCATTTATGATGCAGCTTTTCCTTTTCACTCAGAAGGATACTAAGAGCAGATAGGGGGCAGTAAGCACACTTTCAACTGCTGCTGTAATGGCAACCAGTTTGTAACATGACCCGATTCTTTTGCTGTACCACTGGGACGCAGGTGTCACCAAGATGGTCATGAAGAACAGATGCTTGTGAAAGCAGAGAAGAGGGGAAGAAGTCGAGAGAAAGATGGGGGCCAGACCTCTGTTACACAGGAGAGGCAGAAAACATCTGCTGGAACATGCGAAGATTCTCTTGGGAGAAAGTAATACATCTACATGCGTGCAAACACTCACATTATGCAAACATACATGCAGTTACACACCTGCAGGAAAGACCCAACTCTTGCTTCATACATGCAGAATGTAAGCTGACATATGCAGCAAAAGTCTACATGGCGTTGCGCTCTCCTTCTTTCATTAAAACATCATGTTGTCATGAGGATTGGAGAATTTTTTTTAATCTTGTGTTTATTTGCTTTTTGTTTGTCCTTCCCAGAGATGACAAGCGCTTTGAGATAAATTCTCATTTAGAAGCTTTTTATAAATAAATGTGACCTGACTCCTTGCAATGCTTCTGTAAATGTGAAAAACAGCAGCACCCACCACACCCTATCTGCATGAATATATTTATCTGGAAACAATGCACACAAAAGAAGCCACTGTTGTGCAGGCATGGACTCAGTGCCAGTGATGCAAAAATAAAAACAAACACACCGATGCACTTGTCTCACATGTTTAGATCTGCACACAGAGACGAGGTGGCTTTTGTTTTTGCTTCTTTTCTACCATAAATATTGAATAATTTTAAATCAAATTCATATGAATAATCTGTTTTGTATACCACCTAGATGTAGCTGCTGAAAGTATTTTCAAATATGGGTATATTTGTCAGTTTATCTTGCATTTGCTTGTGTTTTGGAGATATATTAAAGTAGCTATATTGTTATGCTAGGACAAATACTTGATCGATCACGGAGTTTGTGTTTAATGAATGAAAAACGTTTTTAAAAATCTATTATCTATCACTGAGCAGCAATTTTTGCTAAAAAAAAAACACATAAATTGTGATAAAACGTGTTGTCTGTAAATCTGGGTTGCTCGTCTTTGTCTTGCTCTGCATTTCAACACAATATAATTAAAAAGTTTCTTTAATTCTTCATTAAATCAATACTTTGTTTAAATGACTCACTGCTCTTTCATTCTTTTCATCATGGAAAAACAGAATTGCATAAATATCTGGTTAAAAATTTAGTTTAGCAGAAACTAAAAGAGAAGAAAAAGAATCCTTCAGCATGCTGCAAAATATTTATGATCAGGGAGAAACTGCTTTGCTTTTTTTCTAAGAGATATATGTCAGACATTTGTTCTCATGTACACTTCATATCAAAACAAACAAAGAAAAAAATCACAACCCAGCTTGCCCGAGGAAACACAGACATATTGAGAAGCAGGTCTGCCTGAGGAGCAAAGTCCAAGTGGAAGGCCATTTTTTACACGGCACATGTTGACAAGTACTGAATTAAACAGCAGCTTGTTCTTGGCGACGGAAACTCGCATCTGACTAACCTTTGGAACAGATGCAGAGCACAGTAACGGTGTGACTTAATTAGTCCCATAAATTAAGAAAGTAGACGAAGTCAGATGAAAAGACTGAGTGTTCCAGTCCAACCTGGAGGTAAGCTAATAGGAACAACCGTTTCACCAGGAACCCGGTCTGATAAAAGACAAAACATGCAGCAAGGAAATAGAGCAATTAGCGAGCAGCCAAGCAGATCACATTTTATTCCAGTTTATCTTCTCTGCCTTTCTTTCCTCTCTCCATCACTTGCTAGTGTGAGTAAACACCGATCATGAAAAGATTTTCTCAACAGCCCCTCTGTTTTTTTGTCATAGGAACCTTTTGTGGAGCGCCGCGGAGCCCATCCAACTGCTGCTGAAGCCTGACCCACTTTATTCTGTACGTGGTCCCCGTGCGACTGGAGAAGGGGGGGACTATAGCAGTGAGCAGGTTGGTTTGGCTCAGGCTAATCCTTGAAAGTCCATTATGCTCGCCAATTCAATGAAGCCTCACTCTGCAGAAGAGCATGAGCCTATCTGCTAACCTGCTACGACCCCCCCGTAAAACACACACATATTGGTTTGAGGCTGGGGTTCGCCACACCATATTAATCTCACAGTGTGTGTTTGTGTGCGAGTGTGTGGCTAACTGGCAGCGGGAACCAACCAAGGCAGTTTGTTTTGCTGCCCTGGATGAGCAAACTGTTTATTGACATTTTCTGTGGTTGATGGAGAAAAGTCACAGGGGCAGGATGTGCATCTATGTGAGGGGTGTGTGTGTGTGCAGACAAAAAAGCTCATTCAGCAGTTAAAAAGAGATCATTGCAGGGCTCAGTTATCCCCTATCTTCCTTTTACCGTCTCTCCACCTTTTTACTTCCAATTGCCTCTGCGTCCATCTTCCTTTGGTTAAATCTGCAGTCCCGGCCCTCGGAGCTTTTCATGCACCTCCTCTCACTGTTAATTGCTATGCATCCTGTGATTTCAGGTGGTGGGGTCCCAGGAGCTGCCGCTTCACATGTCCTCTGTCTCAGAATGTCACACACCCCTCATTTGTCATTCTTCTCAGAGCTGAGAAGATGAGCACGGAAGGAGAACTTGAGGTGAAACCTCAGAAGCACACACGCTGACAAAGGGCCTCGGTTCTCACATCAGTTTTCTTTGTACACATACAATAACATACAGACACAAAAAAGAGAGATAAAGTTAAAGACATACATTTACACATGCAGAAACACACACACATACAGACACACACACACACACACATACACAACGCCTCTGCCTTGGCTAGTCATCTCTGTCTAATTAGGAGGCAATAATCCGCTAGAGAAGAGTCATCAAATTCAGCCAAAAACAAACACTTTCCACAAGCACAAATGCATGCATGCATTTCACCCACACACATATATAGCCACACTTGCACACCCGCAAATCACCCCACCGTTACGCAAATGTCACCCTTACATAAGCACCATTAAGAAGGATAACATTAGTGGAGAAGGAGACGATGCATTTTTGTTTTGCCTTTGTTTCTGTAGATTTGTTTCAACAAAGCCATTAAACATTCATTGCTTCGGCAATGACTTGAGGTGGCTTCCCTGGCAGAAGATAGCTAGCCACTTTAGAAGAGGCTCTGGCTATAAATAGCTTAGTGTTCCCCATGCATAATGAATGGCCAGAGACAGCGCTAACGCTAGCTCTTTCCAGGAGCGATCTGCTACGCTCCGTTTGGCCGTCTCAGCTCCCCCCGGCGTTCCAAGGGAACGTTCCCAGACAGGTGCTCTGAGCCAGACAGTATTCCCTTATAAACGTTTGGAGACCAATTCCCTGCCAATCCTCAACAGCGACGTTCCGTTCCCATTCACCTGTCATGCTTCACTAGGAACACAAGTCATGTCTGTCCACCTGTTTGCTTAGGTAATGGTGGACCACTTTAGAGCAACACATACATGTATGCAAGCACAAATACACAAATACACAAACAGCATGCGGCTTCCTGCGGATTATCTCGCTGTGGTCAGTTTCTGGCTGGCTTGGTGAGGTTCATTTCCTGCCCAGCATCTACTCTCTACAGGACCAAAGCAGGCACACATTGAGATAGGCATGCATTTTCACTGCACATGCATAAACAGTCACTGGTTATAGGTGCTTTATTTGCTCACAGCTGTTTCTGTGCCTTCCAACATGCCGGGGTATGTTTATGCAGTGCCAGACTGCCACTCTAAACTCATTTAGGCCGATTTTAATGGATGCCCAAAAGCCAAGGATTCTTTTTGCACCCATTAGATTTGCAGTCCTGTCTGGGAAAGATGGCAATTTGCAATGTCATCTCAGCGTTATTCTCCCTTCATCCAAAAACCTGTCTTTCACTCTCTAAGCTCTCATCAGTTTACTTTTTTCCCTTCTGCTTCTTTTAGTCTTATACATTTTGTTCTCTATCCTGCTTTCAGTCTCTTTCCATCTAATTTTACTAGTGTGCTTAGGATGCTCTCTTTTCTCTCCTTTTTTTATTTTTTTATTGCATGCGAGATGTCTCATTAATGAGCTTCAAAAGTCAAAGTTTGACTTTCCATATCTCTGCTCCCATTTGCCTCTTTGTGGCTCTTTTCCCTGCCTCTCTGAATTTTTTTTCCTTCATCTCTCTAGCTCGCTGTTTGCGTGTACATGATCGGCAGAGACTGAAAGAATCCCAAGAACAAAAAGTGTGGGTGTACGAGAACAAGAATGAGAGGAAGAGAAAGTGTGCCTGCAAGCCTCACTCTCCCTCTTTGCCAGTGTCTGCCATTAGGGTGTCAGTCGCAGAGTGAATTTATTTGCTGTGCGGTTACTGGGCTAATGATTGATGTTGCCCCAGCAAACAGTAAACCAATTAGAAAGCTGATGTAACGTCATTTTAAAAGCCTCCTAATCACGTTGCTCTTGAACCTGGGACCCGGGCCTTCCCTAATGAAGATTTATACTGGATCAAAGGAGAGCCTAACGCCATTAACAATAGATTGTATTCCACCAAAAATCACATTAGGACTTCTCTGCCCACCCCGCTCCCCTCCCATCAGGCCTCTGCTAAATATATCTAGTGATTACAAGTGCAGATGCACAGAGGAATGGAGAAACAGGGGAAGAGCGGGAAAGTGAGGCAGAGAGGGACACAGAGGCCAGAAGTTGGGCCACAATTGTTGAGGATAAATGCATATACTAATGAACAAACTCATCACTGCAGATGTGTGCGTGTGTGTTTATGTGTGTGGGGGAGAATAATAGTTATGAGGTGCTGATATAAGCACACAGAGCCCGTAACAGCCAACATGAGAGAATCTAGTGATGAAAGAAAAAGCTTAGAGCCAGAAAAACTAACTAGTTTGTCTTTGCAATACTGATCCTCCTGCTGGCACTTAAAATTTATCATCCTATACCTTCTGTTTCCAGTGGGTTATTAATGTCAAATGAAAAATAAATATTAGCACACAGTCTCACTGGCAGGTGAGCAGAATGCATGGGTTTGCTTACACTTGCATCATTTTTTGGGAATAGCTTACAAAGGAGGGAGAGTGATATCTAAAATTGTGATCTGTTAACAACTCAAGCATTGTCTGCTTAAAGCTTCAATCTAAGCTAAGAAAAATAAGTTAAGCTTAAATGTTTTCAGATTGAATTTCGCTCACAGGGTTTTTCTAAATACAATAAATGGCAGATGCTCATCACAATTCTCTTCTGTAGGAATGAATAAATGGAAACTTGCTATGTTTAAACATAATAATGCTGTAAATAATATTGAAAAGTAATTGCTTTACTTTCTCAGTAAGATCATGTCTTTACTCAGAGTGGTGTGAAAAAACTCTTAAATCTCCATTTGTGGGCTCATTCTAGTCCATTTTTTTAGATAACATAAAAATGTCTCTTTGGTTGGACTTTCAAGAAGAACACCGAAAGGCAGACACAAGATACCCACACCAGATTTGACATTAAATGAAAACGAAGAATTTGCTTGGCATTTTACCGAACAGAGATGAAATCAAATCTGGAGGCAGATGCGTGATGATGTAATGCGACGACTCAGGAGAAGGATGAGATATCAATGCCAATACAAAATATATGGAAGGATAGGAGCGTGTTTCAAATGGAGCGCTCGCTTACCCGTGGAGGATTGCTGGGCTCGGAGCAAGTATGTGTCCTCTGGGTGGGGCTCCAGGTGAGAGTGGGTGGAGTTTTTCTCCAGCAGGGGCACCTGGCATTCCCTGATGGGTGGAGACGGACCAGGGGAAGGGTGGTGGGGTGCGGACGAAGACGAAGGAAGGGAAGGAGGGAGCAGGGTGGAGGAAGAGGTTGGAGGGAGTGGGCGACCTGGAGGATGAAGGGCAAAGAAGGAGAAGAAAAAGAAGGACAGAGGGGATGTTAGACAAAACAGATGACTGACAGTGATACAGAAGCCAGGGCTTAATGAGATATGAGCAGATCTGGGATGATTAATAGCCATTATCTCTAAAAAAAAGGCATGTTAAACCAAATTACAGAAAAAAAACTCTTTTCCCCTTTTTTTTTTTTTTACCTCTCTTAAAGTGAATGGCGGGTTTTCAAATACATAAATACATACAGGGTCCCAACCTGAAGGTCCCCAAAGAACAAAGGGGTCTCAGAGATTTTAGCTGTTCAGAACCAGTGGGCTTTAAAAGATGGTCGTGTCCACACAGAGTCAAGCTGACGTGTCCCTGATTGCCTTTTTTGACATTTGGTATTGCATTCACATTGAACCAGTGTTGTAGGAGCCCGAAAACACTAACTTTGCACTATATGAGAAGTTTGAGAGACGCCACAGGGCAGATGATATATCCTTACAAAAAAAAAAAAAAAAAGTAAAAAGGTTTTGGTAATTACCTTAACTTTGGTTTTATCAAAGGAAAGAAGTTGGCCAAAATGCATGATTTATGATGAGAAGCAGCTAATGAAAGCATAAAACCAAGGATGGTTTCACATGGGGCAGGCAGGGGGTCCATTTGGTTTTTGCATGAACATGGTCCTCAGGGAAATAAGTTGGGAACCACTGAACTACATGAGTCAAAGCAGATATTTTCAGGATGATCTTAGAAAAAGTTTTTGCATGAAGAATGTTAAGAGGAAAATGAAAATCTGCAACATGGATAAAAAAAAACATGCTGCAGGTTGAACCCTTTATGGAGAAATATAAAGCAGAATGGATACACACACATAAGGTCAGTGAGGCTTTTCTACACAGAAAAACCTCTTTTCAGATCTCTGAAAAGCAGATTTTAAAAAGAAACACTGCACACGCTGCTGGAGTTTTGACAGTCTGAAAATGTGTATTACATGAAAAATAAAAAATACAATCTTTGCTGAACTGCCTCCTTTTTGAACTCTAAATTCCAAAATATCAAACAAATCAAGCTTAAAGTGCACGTAGAGCTGAGCGCGAGCTCAGCTCATCGCTCACAAGTTCAACTTCTCTTTTGTGGGCAGAGGAATGGGCTTCTTCTTCCAAATGTCATGTAGTCCCACTGTACGACAAATGGTGGGAGCGGATTTTTGTGAGGACCTACATCCATTGTTCAATTGTCCTCTACATGGCTAAGACAAAGGAAAGTTAACAGCCAAGTCTTTAAATAGTAAGAGCCATGGGATGCGTGGACACAATCAGGCTGTCCCATTCACCAGAGAGACATCAGACAGGGATGGAGAGATTTCACACTACTCTCCAAAGGTTTGGAATCAAGGACAAAGACAAATCTAATAAATTCTATTTAGAGACGGCTCAAAATATAGAATAATTATGACTTCCATATTTGTAGCTCAATCAATCAACAATATGGTAAGAATGAGGCCACTGAGTCCAGTCAATCCACCGAAGGACTCGGGTTATTAGAACTCCTAATTAGGTACGTTCCAATGTTTTTTCTTCCCTTTTGTGTAAGTTTACAAGTGATACTATGCTCTCAACTTTGACAAACGTCCACTATTCTGTTAGAGGCCAAAGACAACTCAATGAAGAAACTATAATGGAAAATGTTTCAGGGGATCTGTGTTTTCTTTCATTTTTGCTTCTATAAAGACGAGACAAGGCAGTAGAAAGCTCGGAGACCTTGAGGAAATAGAAAACCTCGCTTAATTTCTGTCTTTTTCTTTCTGAGATTCCCTCAGATTACAAATGTGGTGTAGTTGTAATTTGACGGCATTCACCATCACAGACTATTGGCAAAGCTGGTGAAAGATGGGTGGGAGGAGGGCTGTACTTCTTTAGGTGATGGTGCAATAATGCTCACATCAGGGAAATAGTACCTGAGCAAAGAAGGGAGGAAATCAATGGTGTCATCATTTAAAAAGCTAAACAGTTGAGCACAGTTGTTAGCAAACTTGTCTGCTCATGCTGCATCGAAATGAAACACATGAATGATGACAAAAATACATGTTTGACTGCAGGTGTTCTCACTGCTTTGTGAAGATGTGTTTGATAAAAACACAGGCAGACTGATGCTTCTGTCCTGCTGTCCAGGCTGCTCCACCTCAGAGCTTTGCATCATGGTAACCAGAGCTACGATCGATCCGCAGCACCACGCTAACTGCACCCCAGAGAGACGCCAGCCTTGTCTTCTGTTTAGGTATGTGCATGCGTGCCTCTGTGTGTGTGTGTATACGGTATTAGAGTAAACAGATAAAAATGGATAAACAGTGGCAAAACAAACACTGTAGCTGACAGGAGGGAAACGGAGACAGAGAGGGAGGGACAGTGGAAGATGGACGGAGAGAGAGGGGAGACATGAGGTCACAGAGGTAAGCAGGGGAATGGTGATTCAGGGAGATAGAAATTAAGAGAAAAAATGAACGGAGACAGGAGGAGAGTCCAGAAGTCATGAGCAGACAGACGTATTGCCAATAAAGAAGATAACAACAGGGTATAATCAACATGGAGGGGAAAGGACAAGAAAGGAATATGCATGTAAAAAAAGAAAAAAAGGTCACTCCTCAAATGATATTGAAAGAGAATCCAGCTATTTGCATATTTCACATGGCCTATAATGAGGCTATTGGTGACAACACCAATGAAAAATGTCCGTGTTTAAGGCCATTTTACCGCTGTTGTGTGGTTTTATCACAGTTTTGTGAGTTCGTGCTTGTGCACATGAGGTTATGTGTAGTTATTAATATTTTAAATGACTTTAATTACAAAAAAAGGAGGAAAAATTGCACTAGTTGGCCAAAAGCAATTAAGGGAACTTTAATCTCCTTAGCAATTATGCTGTGGGGCATCTTTAACGCAGTCATTTCTGCCCGCTACATTTCTAGAAAGGTCAGTGGAAATTGCTTTGTGTTATTAGAACAAAGACTTGGCAATGAGCTCACGTGGTTCTCTTGACGATTTGTTCACTGCCATCCTTCAGCCGCCTCCCTGGCCATCTGTATACAGCTTTCAGTCCTCCTCTCTGCGCCCGTCTCTCACTCTTTGTATCTGCCATTCTCTCGCAAGTGTTGATTAGTGCGAAAAAGAAGTGTATCATGGGGGAAAATCTAGGCATCCATCCTCTGTAACACTGTATTAAAAGTATCTGAGTCCCTTGTTGAATTGACTACAATGTAAGAAATGGAACAAAACACAATCATCATTAGTTTGCCACACAAGAACTCTGCTTTGACTCGCTTTTATGAGTCATACAAGTGCAAAGGCTTCGCCTGTTGCTTCTGTACGCCTCTGAATCAGCTCATTGGGAGTTTGTATAATATGCCGTTTCTCCCTGAAGACATTCCTTGTAAAGATTTACTCCTGTTTGGTGACTGCTCTGTGCCTCTTCTCTTCTCTGTCCTTCCCTCCCTCGCTCCCGCCTCAATCTGTCCATCCGTCCTCCCATCTGGCAGAGGTGAGGAGCGCTAGGCCGAGTAGAGGAGAGTGGAGTGGAGCGAGGGATGGAGCGACAGCTGGAGCCCACTCAGACAAGAAGAGACAAATTACCCCTCTAACGAGAGCCATTCATCATCTCTTCATCTTTCATCCCTCTCTACTTTCACACCTCTACATGAAATACAACACACCTGGTTAGCAATTTCTGAAAAGAAAAAAATAACCGTCACGGAGACTGCTGCACAACTTTATTTGTTGTTTTTATTTAGCTGCGGCTCAAGTGGGCTACATTGCGAAGTCAGCCGGCGCGTGTTTTCCCGAAAGATTACAAAAATAAAAAATAAAAAAGAAGGTAGAAATTGGGGAAGGCAAAATAAAGATGACGTGAAATGATTGAATAAAGCAGTGAAGAGGGAGGAAAGAGATGTGACACACCCATGCTGGCACATGGAGAGACTCATTACCGTAGCTGCTGTCATCACAGATGTTGGACTGAGGGGGAGCTGTCTGTCAGAGAGTGTTATCTAACTATACACGCATTCTGCATATGTATGTGTGGTGGTGCCTGACAGCGATCTGAGGGCTATTTAGACAGCTGCTGACACAATGAGCCTTTTTCTTTATTTATCTATACAGTACAGTCTGTCTCCTCCATCACATCTCGCTCCCCCCCCCCCCCTCTTTTTCTGAAGGTTTCATCTCATCTTTCCTTTTATTTGCTGCCTTTAAATATTTTGCATTTATCTTAATCGTGCATCTCAAACACCTGTTGTTGAGTGTACGTGTGAGCAACAAATGGATGCTGCAGCCTATCCAAGAATGTTGCGAGCTCATTTGTGTTGCACTGCAAATGTGTTCTCGCACCGACCTCCCCCCCTTTCTCCCCCCTTTCCTTCTGTAACAAGCTCAGTTGCAGAAACCGAGTGGTACAATTTATAAAGAGAAAAGGGAGAGATGAGTAGATGATTCAACAGACGTATTTTAATTAATAAACTTGGGCTTCCATCGCCTCAAGAGATGATCGTATCACTGGTTCTTTCTTTGATGTGTAACAGAGTGTCTGGGTTCTTCTCTGGCCTACAGCTCTCCTCTGCTCGTGCTCAGTTTCTCTCTTTCATCTTGCCTGCATCCATTCTTTGCCTTACAACTACGGGGCCCTCTTCCCATGCAGGCAGATTCTCCATATACACAAACAGCCTTAAGCTGAGGCGCAAGATGCTTTCTTTCCATTGTGGATGGAAAAAAAGGTGCTATCCACACTTGCAATGCTGCATTACTGCACTTTCAGCTTTTGAAACTCCTTTGAGAATTATGATTGAGGCAAAAAATTTGAAGTGATTACAGATTTGCATGTAAATACCTGATTTGTTTTTCATTTTGAGACAAAAAACATTTGAAAAAATGTTTTTTTTTTCTTGACTTTTTCTTCTTTGCTCTGAAAAGAAGTGTAAAGTTGGAAAGACATTTCTTTACATGCTATTTCATATTCTGGACACGTCTGAATCGTTTTCATTCAACTCTTTTTTTATATTTTCTGTTCAGTCTTCATAGTGGATCGGGGATTAGATGCGTCTCCTTTTAGATTTGAAGGTCACTTGTTTTGTGATAACTATTTCTGTCATTTTGAAAGCTCCTTTTCTCCTTGAGGAAATTCTGTTCTAAGCATGCAAAACTAATTTCAACCTAAGCTGATATTAAAACTGTATTGTAGTGAATCATATTAGATCACATCAAATTGTAAAGCACATGTCATATGCGTGACATACTGAATCACAAAATTGAATACTAGTCATTTATATATTGCAAATCGTGTTTGCAATTCAGTTGTGAGCTGAAGTTACGTATGCAATAATATCATTTTGAGACATATTTCTATAAGGTTTGGTGAGTCGTGTGGCTGCTCATGCAACATTATAAAGTTGTTCCATTTTCTCAAGTGCAACAATAGTTTTACAGAATGAAAAGCTAAATACAGACAAATAACCCACTAACAAGCTCAAACATCTGGCTCTTCTCTACAGCATGAGATGCATGATTGTGACAGGTTTTAAAAGAATGAGTTAAACGAAATGTTACTATTTTTTAAAATAATTATTAACAGTAAAAACTGTCTGTGTTTGGGGTTCAGGGGACACGGAGACCACTGCATGAAATCAGTGCCATTATTTTATAAGACAATATCAAGAGAGATCATTACTGTGAAATATTTTAGACATCAGTGAGAATTTTATCTTGGCGGTTTTACTATTTTTACATCACAATTTTAATTTAATATCAAATCTGATTAATTGCAAAAGCATAGATGAAATACAACCAACATTCAATCAATGTTAATCTCAGTTCCATATGTTATCTGAAGCAGCACTCAAAGCTCAGTCAAAGTAAAAAATCATTTTTATTTATCTACTTGTACTTTAAATCTTTAAAAAAGAGTAATTTTCATTGAATTGCTCCCCCCTTTTGTACTCTATATGCACAATGATATTAAACTAAAAGTGGACAGGTAACATTTTAAAGCTGAGAAATGAAATAACATTTTCAACTCAACACAAAACATGCCAGTATGTGTATTTATTCTTATAAATTTGATTCAGCTGTCTTTTAAATAATGTTAACTCTTCAAACTGGCAAAAAGCTCAACATATTGTGCCCAAAAATGACTAATTTGTAATTGATTTAGTTAAAAAGGGAAGAGTATATAGCTGTTAGGACAGAAAAATGATAAGTTGAGAGGCAGAAACACTTTTAAGACATTACCTTCATCCATCTTTCTGTCGCTAATTAAACCCCACCTCTGCTGGCACAGAGGTTATTTAGAAGTAATAGGTTCAGATGATTAGTGACCTCTTAAAAATATCCTATGGCCTTGATATGAAGAGAAGTGCACAGGAATAATAGAGACCAATTAGAAGCTAATGTCAACAGAAAAGAAAGGCAGAGAGTTGATGTGCCAAATAATTGCAGACTGTGTTATTGAGGATATGACAAAATAACAAAACCCACTCAGAGCTGATAACCTACAGCAAGAGCTGTGGTAATGTTCAATGCTATAGCGTTGTTTTGACATTTAATTTGGCTATGAGTCATACTCACATGTAGAGTACACATATATTACTAAAAAATACTAATCTTCATATTCAAGATGATTATGGACTGAAGAGCTGCAACGTAAACAGAATGTATCACTGATTTATTGTAACACATACAAACTACAGTAAGTTCTTTAAAGCAACCCCATTTATATGCTTTCATTTGTAACAGCAACACAACCATATTAGCAACTGCACTGTTTTTCTGGAAAACTGTATAGAACGCACACGCCACAACATTTTCAGCAGGGATGCCGAGTCATGTTGCAGCCGAGCGTTGTTTTTGCACCCCATTACATACCAGCAAGCACATACGGACATATGCGTTGTACACATTGTGAAGGATTTAGGGAAGATATCCAAAAAAGCATTCTTAGAGAAAGAGAGGAAAATAAAGGGAAGAAGCAAGAGATGGGACATAAGTGAAGATCTTTTTGGCTAGAGAAATTGTACAGTACAAGTAGAGCGCGAGAAGAATGTTGCATCAGTCAACTGTAAAAGTTTTGTAGCACATCTTTAAATTGCACATTAAATCTTTAACTTTTGTAGAGTTCTTGTATTAGCTTAATTACCTTGCTCTTAATTAATGTCTAGCTGAAAGGTCCGACCATAAGGCTCCTAAACTGATGTCA
>JBAMHX010000008.1:26342569-26354967 GCA_037177515.1 Pseudomugil tenellus | reverse complement strand
ACACACACACACACACACACACACACACACACACACACACACACACACACACACACACACACACACACACACACGGATATTCTTAAACTCGTCTGTGTAAAGATACACTAATACACACATAAACACTTTTTTCTTTCTCTCTGTCCATTTATCTCCTGTCTCAGCAGTTTATCCTTTTATCTTTACATAACTGTGGGGTCCCTCAGTGACCTGCTCTAAAAGTAGTTGTTCCACAGTATCCACACGCAGTGCTGCTAATCCAGAGTGCAGGGATCCGGCCACCTGAGGCTCATTTCCTCTCTCCAAATATATCTCTTACTTTCTCAAGTCGGTAAACCAACTCCAATAAAATACCCCGGTGATAATAAGCAAACGGTCAGCGTAGGCGGATTATGTTCGAACATGTGGATTATCCTTAATATATACGTTAACACAACAGAAGAGGTCTATTTTGTGCTGTAAAAGTTTAAGAAAAAGTGACGCAGGTGTTGTAGAGAGATCTGGGAGGTTATAAGCAGAACAGAGGCAATCACTTGAACAGTCAGCTAGTCTTTCTGGTGCAACTATAGATTAAGTGGGCTTAATGCTGTTCTCTGCAAGCTATTTGCATCATATTTTATAATCTAGAGGGAAGAACATATGGCTGAATGCACCATAGTTTCTAGTGCGACTGAATATGGACTCCAGCAAGTGGGCCTGGGGTAGATTTTATGTAAATTTGGTATCTGAATGTGTGTGTCTGCAAGTATGTATGTGCGTATGCATCCTCCTTCAGTACATTGTGGATTAATTGCCATTCCCAATGGTTGTCAAGAGAGCACAAGACTCCTGTGGGACATCTGCACCTTCATTAGAATCTACTGATCATCACAGTGCATTACCAAGAGAGGGTCTGTTCCCATCTTTCATCGCTCTTTCACTTCATTTTCCCTCGCCTCTTTTCCATTATGCCGTTCCCCACCATCTTTCTTTCCTTTTTTTTTACTAACACAATGCATTACTCCTCTACCAGACCCTGCAGCATTGTTTTCTTTATATAAAATCTTCATGGCATTTCTGCGTTTATTAGGCTCTATGCAGACAGAAAAAGATGGAGTGAAAAAAGTGAACATTTTTTAAACAAGCTTGAACTGGTTTGCAGTTGCTCAAATACTGGTTTTGTTTAATTTAAGCCTCATTCTGGTTTTTTCTCAACCTTTGTCAAGGACAACAAGGTGATAGTTTGTCTCCTCAGCAAGTCTACTGTTGATCTCATTTCCTCCGCAAACAGCGCCCTGCATGCATAAAGGCAGCTTGCAAGGTGACTGTAAAGAGGGGGGGGGGGGGGGTAATGGGGTTAAGAACACCAGCAGGTGGTATTAAAGAATATAAGGAAAAAAAAATTAAGAAAAATGAGAATTACTGCATGCACTTGATTTCATATCTATATATAAGCAAAAGAGAAAGACTGGAAAGTACCAGACTGTGATTAAGTTCTGCTTCCGAACCAGTACACGGCTTCCTGAATTAAGAGAAAGTTCTAGATGAGCTGGACTTGAGCACAGCTGCTCCATACTCGCCTCTGAACCTCTGTTCCACTGTGCATTCTTCTCCCTCTATTCGCAATGGCTTATGATTTCCCCACCTCCCCCTTCATCCTTCAATATTTCTGTTATGCCCCTCTTCACCCCTCCCGTGCACTTCCTCGCCATCCTCATATCACACTTTTTCTCCTTTTCCCTGCATTTTCATTCCCATCAGCCTTCCTTTCGTCATTATCTCTCAGTTAATACTTCTTACTGTCTTCATCCTGGTGCAAGTGGTTTCTACCCCCAGGGGGTAGGTTTGCTTGCACTCTACAGACCCCTGCAGACATGTAAGACAGTCCCCCCCTTTCACCTCCCCTCTCTTCTCCGCTCCCTAACTCTCTCCCCCACTCTTTCTCTGCAGTGGATGAGAGACGCCAGCTGGAGGAAACTGAGAGAAATGGGCCCAATTACAGCATTGGGAACTGAAAGTTGGCTAATTAACTCTAATTCGCTAACAAACTGCTTTTTCTCGAAGAATCATCTCTCTCAGTCACATGGCACACACATGCATTGGAATCTGCATTCACATGTGCTGTCAAATAAAAAAAAATAAAGAAAAGAGTGCAAAGACATACAACCACATCTACACAACCACAGGTACACACACATTAACAAAAACCATACCCTCCCTCCCAACTCATTCCTTCATACACACAGGAGCTCACATGCCCACACGAAACACACACAGACCCAGTTGCTCAGCTGTATTTACTGCAAGGGCAATATGTTGATTGTGTTAGCGAGGCTGATTATTGCACAGTGACAGTAAAGGAAACAAATGTCTTTCATAGGCAGGCATCTATCTCTGCGAGAGAGCTTCTAGCTATAGACTAGAGCGGCAAATGACTGCGCTGCATCCAGCTCTGACAGACAAAAGAAAGAATGCAGGAAGAGCAGGAAGGGGCAAAGAATAAAAAGAAAAGAGTGATTACACAAATGAGGTGCGTGAAGGAGAAAAAAAATTAGCGGAGCCACAGATGGAGAGGAAAAATTGATGAAAAGGGGGATGGATGGGGAGAGGAGACAAGCACAGAGATGGGTGAAAAGTGATTCTGTAGATTTTCCGCTAAACCTGTGAAGCAGTTTGCTCCTAAAACAAGGTAATTAGAAGGAGAAGAATGCCATTATCCTATTTTATCTCTGGCAAAATACAAACACACAACTCACACACATAGTACAGAAAGTTTGAACCCTTTATTTATTTATGTTGTGTTTCCAATGAGCCAGATTTTTTCTTTTAAAGGGTTTTTTGGTAATAGTTCTTCAGTCATCAGTTGTTTAATAGTTTGCTGTTTGAGAATTGAAAGCTTTTTTTTTATTTTTTACAAAATTTAATCCAGACCGTGTACTAGAATATTTTAAAAGAATTATGTTTCTATATTTGTTAATGTGTAACACTGATGCGTGGATCATTAAAGCATAAAAATAGTAAATTCAAAGGATTAAACAGTGTCAACATGTACAATAAGAATAGACAAAAAACTTTGCAAAGAACCAATTTTAAATTCAGACAATGTGAGAAGCTCGTCATAGAGACACTTATTTCTTCACTTAGATTTCTGAAAAATGTCAAAGATAGCACAGTTTGACAGACATAAAATAGAAATTCTGCACCAAATAGCAGATTTTCCAACGAGCTAGTTGAAAATATGTCAGCATGGTCTGTAATGTGTCCTGGAAATTTTGTGGAAACTAGACCATCCAAAAACGAAAGAAGTGACAGGTCTAAAAATCCATCTATGGCAGAAAAAGAAATATGTATAAAAAAAATCAAGGAAAGCACTGAAGTAGCATCCCAGAAGCAGATCCAAATGTTTGGATAAGCTTCAGTAATGGTCTCCACAGAGAGGTGGCTGTCAGGAAGCCATTGTCAAGGAAGAGACACATGAAATCAGTGCAACAGGCCTGATGGTGTGTTGAATCTTCCCAAAAACCTGAACTTTTAACACTATTCATACAGTGTGGGACCATCTTAAAAGGAAAAAAAACACCAACATCCAACAACAAGCTTTATAAAGTTCCTTTCCGAAGCATGAAGTGCTGCTGGATGTGTTGAAACTGTTTTTCTTTATATTCACTACATTTCCATTTATGTCTGTACATACTTCAATAAATCACTGCCCCTATTTTCCATTCTCCCAGGAATATAGTGTATAAAGTTCTGAGGAGTAACAGAAGACTCAGCGATAGAAGTGCATGTAAAGCTGTAAGATGTTTCACAACACACTGCATGATGTAAAAAAAAAAAAAAAACCATGAAACATCAAGATGATCCCTTCGGTATGATCAGAAACAATGAGTCCTACTTCTCTAAAGTGGGATTTGAAACCTGTACAGACACACACATATATCTACACACACACACAATCTACACACAGCATGAGTAAGTGGGGGTGAAAATGTCTCTTAAAAATTGTTGGAGTCCCGTCATTATCTCCCTTTCAATGATTTGTGAAATCCTCCCTGGTCACTAGAAGTGATAAATAACTTTTCAGTAAGTCTGTGATAATACACATCTGAATATGGGCGACTCCGAACCACACATGAAGTTTAGATGGAAATGCCTCCTTCACTTCTTTATTCCTCCATCTTCTTTTCTCACTTGCTTCTCCCTCTTCCAACAACTTCAGCTTTGTTCATGTCCAATAAATTTCTGCTCACTGCCTTCCTCTCCAACTCTACCTTTCATATCGATTTTCCTGCAAGAAGATTGATAGTCAGTCCTCTTCCTGTCTCTCGATCAGTTTCTATGATCCACCTCCTTTCCACTTGCCTTCTCTCTGTCCCTCTCTCACACCTCATTAGTGCCGGTAATACCCAAAGTAGTTGAAGACACCATTCAATGTACGTGTGTGTGTGTGTGTGTGTGTGTGTGTGTGTGTGTGTGTGTGTGTCATGATGACCACACACCCCAGTAGGGAATGTGTCTGGGAAAGGAAGATGAGTTTCCCCCTCTGATCCCGTTTCTCCGTCTGGATCATGCTCCCCTTTACGCCGGGAGAAAATCCAATGAAAATGCAATCACAATCAGTTAGGGTCCAGACGAGCACACACACACTCACACACACACATAGACAGAGGCCTGGACAAACTCTAGCCCACTACTGCAAGGGAGCCATGCAGAAAATTGTTTTGGACATGGTGATGAGAAGAGGGGAGGGTAGGTTGTCAGGGTGTGGTGATGGTGGGGGAACTTTTTAATTTACATTTTTAATGTAAAATATCATTCAAAGGGGGGAAAGTTAGGCATCTCATTATACCGCTGCTTTATTACGCACAAGACAAATCAGTCTCAGGGTACTGTGTCCTGGAAAATATGCACACTCACACATACATAAACATATGCGTGAACAACCTGCGGAGCCCTCCAGCAATAATCAGCAAATTTAAAATGGGGTTCCTCCTCAGACGCCATAAATCAAAAATAATCTACTCCATATTCCAGATGTCATCACTCATGGATCATCTATGTCCCTGGATGCCAACGTCCTACGCATCCATCCATAAAGGAGTCAAACACTAAAGAGTCCAAAAATGACCAAGTCTTACAGGAGCAATGGCTTCTTTTCTCTGCTGCTGTCACAAACAGATGACAACAGGTGCAAAATGAACAGAAACAAACATAGAGGTGGTTAAAATTGCACTTCCTTAGTTTCATCTTCACACTGTCAGTGAGACAAACACAACAGACACTCCTGCTGATTATTACATAGTCATTTCCAAATGCTTTTCAAGTTCTGCCCAACAAGCCTAAAGAAGATGTTGTCTCTTTTTTTTCTTAAGGTGGAAACAGCACTGAAGCTCATTACTATGACAACAAAAGATTAAACTCAAGATATTAAAACACAGCAGAGAACTGAGAAGACCTTTGTGACTGAGTGAAAATTTTCACACATTATAAATCAGAATCTGTCTTTAAATTAAGCATATGGATATAAATATAAAAAAGAAGTATGTAAAATATTGACTGATGCAATTTGAAGTATAATCCCTGCTTGGTGCTTGTGTCATACATGTGTGCCTCGTTATTATGAGACAGTATTACTCTCATAGCAGGGAGAGGAAGATATCTTTAGTCTGAGGGCAGAGCTCATTTTCCTTCTACATAGTTCTCAACACCAGAAAGGAAAATGTTACATTTTCAATGTAAAAAAGACATTGCATGTTTCTTTTTACATTGAAAGCTTTAACATTCTTATGATAAAAAGCCCTCAAAGCAGTTAAAAATGTGATTATTGTCATTAAAGATGATTTTATGGACATGTGAGGGGAAGGATGGGAGTCCAACTCAACAAACTGTGACATAGGTGAATCCGTTTGCACCCTATATGGTTCAACAGGATTTACTTGGAAATTTGCTTAAGCAGAGATTTGCACAGAAAGCCCAGCCAGCATGTCTTTGTGTGGGCCTTAAGGCTTAGATTTGTGCTGCAGGAAGATGCTTCCATGTGAGTTTCTACTGTGGCCTTACCTGTGTTTGTACAAACTTGCCAAGTTACACAGGACCCACATAGTGCCCCTTATTCCAGCCAGAATGTCCTTGAGGGTCAACAAGGGTTACATTTTTGCAATGCATATACTAAGTGGGCATTGGCAATGTAAGTTTCACTTATATTGACCCTATATGAGAAGCCCATGTGGGCTTCGTAGATGAGCTAAGTGGGCATCAGGAGTCCATGTGGATTGGCAAACTGGGCCCCCTATTAACATGCTGACTGGGAGCATGTGGTTAGCATTACTCCTCAGGAATAAAAAATATTAACAAAACAGGTTTTCATCAAATTTTTAGTCTTCTTTATATTCCCATCTCACAATTACTACCTTTTTGGCATCAATAATACATGTAGGACATGTGGATTAGGGTTTTCTTTTGTCGGTGAAATGGGGCTCTAGATGGATTTCACCAACTCTGTCTCTCTGAACTTTTGCTCTGCTCAATCAAATGAGGCAGTTTAAGCCTCCAGTGGTGACCCACCTCTGGGGTCACAGCAAGCGATGTCTTGCCAAAATGAGGCACTATGGCTGTCCAAGGCCCCTGGGTCTTCCCCGCATTGCAGCCTTTGTCAAAAACAATCAGTGCAAAGCCATCAGTTTGATGTCCAGGCTGCCATGAGGATCAAACACCTGCAGGAAGGCTGGCGGTGATGCCTCTTTTAGTTTGCCTTTGTAGTACTGTGGAAAACTTTTTAAGGCACTTAAGATCCTTAATGCAGTAGGATTGTTAAGGATGTGGTATTTGGCTTTGCAGCAAGAAAACAACCTCGGACATTCAGCCAGTGTCAAAATGAACTGTGGCAAGACAATAAAAAAAGTTCTAAAACAGATGGTCTGGCCTTAACAGAGCTCTGAGCTTGCTACCGGGGAGTCAGTCTGGTATGAAGTGATAGGACACACTGAGACACAAAAATTCCACACAAAAACTGGCGAAGACGCTTGGAACGAACAACATGCTGAGAAAAACTGTGCTCCAGTGAGGTTGTCCGAAATGGTTCTGTCTTAGATGCAAGATCTAGTTCAGCATTTCTGTCACCAAAATAATGTAAATAAGTCTATACGTGTGTTTAAAACGTGTTCCCCAACATGGAGTAATTTAAATTCAAGACCTGCTAGCTTATCATGTCGACTGGCAATTTTAAAGCAGCGGGATTCACGTCTGTGCTCTGATAATCATGCCGCAAGACCCCCCTTGTCAAAAAGTGTAGTTTCAAATTGTAATGCAGACACAGTTGGAAGGTGAACCTAAAGCTGCCCTTCTTCTCCTTCCTTTTTTCCCCCCGTCTCTCCTTTCATGCTGGTTTTTGTCCTCCACAAGTCTCCTGCAGTTCTTAAAGGCTGAGACGGCACTGTGGAAGTGTGATCGCTACTGTGTCCACATGCGCACAACCCGCCACACGTACACTCTATGAGTTTTCTTTGTGTGGCAGTAAAAAAAATGAAAAAGAAAAGCACCTTTAGAAGTGTATCTGTCAAAATGAAATTGCTGGCTGCATTACAAGCCTTTGAAGGTATTGAAAACTCATTTTTACAATCACCCCCCAGGCAGGTTGAGAGATGTCTGCGTGAGGAAGTGGGGAGACAGTTTTCACCAGCTTGGTTTGACAATATTCTCTTTTCTTTTAGTCAGTTTGCAGCTGATTATTATTGCCTCGGCTACAGTTTGTTTCTGAGCCTGTTGTTATTCTTCAGCCCTCCCCTCAGCCAGCGCATCTTCTCATCATTTTGATAATCCTCACCTCTTTCTTCTCTCCAAACCATAGGCAAAGTCGTTTCTCCCTCGAACCCCCCGCTGGGGAAAAACAAACTTTCAAAGCCAGCCAAACAATGAGTCACACATGCACACGTTAGTTCATGAAAAGACACCCTCCCGCGGAGGGACATCAAGAGGCGCTGAACAGACATAATGGTTTTCTGATAATTATTCATAAAGGTGACTTTTGTGTGAGCGCCACTAAGTGGCCGAGATTCTCAGCGTGAAATGAGCCAGGGGTCAGTCACAATACACACAGATGATCAGTGCTATGGCCATACTGGAACAGAATAACACACACACTCACACACACAGATGGGCTATCAGCTAAAGCACACATGTATGCAGATTCCATAACTGCCTCATCGTGACATTTTCAATTAGCTGCTAAGGACAGTCTGGCCACACATTGATGGCCAAGGCCTCCATCTGGAGTTAGTGCAGTTAAACAAGGAGGCGGATGGATGGAGAGAATGACAGACAGGCTGATGGCCCGCCATGCAGATTAATTCTGAGAGAAGAAGAAGGCAGGGTGAAAACAGAACAGGGATGGAAATAATCGGAGGAATCAGCGAGCTGTACTTTTTATGGGATTGCAATATGTCCACAGAGAACATATGGTTTAGTCTCTGTTTCACTTTTTGCTAGCGCTACACTTCTGACTCCACACTGATATAAGTTGCGCTACTTTCTTTGAACTTATCTCTCCGACATTCTGCTTGAACTCGCTTATATTTGCAGTTTGTGGGGTATTAGCAACATCCATATTGCGGCAGAAAACATCCACAGCTGTCCCAAAGGAGCTGCATTGCCCCTCCATGATCTCTCCCATGAGAAATGACTCTCTTTCTCATCGTCTTTTCCATGTATTCTAGTTTCCAGAATGAGTTTTCTTTGTTCCTGATTGGAAGTTGTTACTGACTGATTGTGGAAAAGACCAGCATGAATGAAAAATGGCAAGGACAAACCAGACTTTTCCCTCAGCCTGTCCACCTTTCTTTCCAGACCGTTCTTCATCTCTCTCCCGCTCTCTCTCCATCTCCTTCTCTCCATCACCCTCTCTTTGGTGCAGGATAGTAATCCCATTAGGATCAATATTCCAGGCGAGTGAGCATCCTTTCACTGCAGCAATTACAAACCTTTAGAGACATAAAGGAGAGCATTTCTTCATAGCTTAGACCATCAATCAACTATTTAGCTTCAGAGTCAAAGGATGTTGTGTCTGTGTGAGTGCTGGTGTGTGTGTGCATGTGTGTGTTGCTGAATCCAACAGTATTGTTACGTCTACGTTACTAAAAGGACCGTTGGTGTTTTGGCCTTATATATATGCTTTTATGGGTGTATGTGAACACATTGAAGCTCTCGTCTTCTTGCTTGTGAATTCCAGTATTCCAGAGTATTTTGTATGTGGGATTTCATGCTCAGCTAAGTTTGGGTGTTCAGCAAGGAGTTAGCATTTCATGTCTTCACATTATCACCTGCACACCCGTCCTCCCTCCACCATGCTTCCTCACTGAATTCCAGGTTGAAATGCACGCATGCTGCATCTGCAGCGACTTGCCTGACAAACTTGCAGCATATGGTAGTTTAACAAGCTTTGAACCAAATACATTAACAGCTGTTTAGCTTACCTACGATGGTATTCCTCTTAAGAAAAACAAAACAGAAAAAAAACAACTCTTTTCCGCCAAACAAAAAACTCCCTCTTGAACACTTCCCCCACTTTTTTTCTCCCTCTCTAATGAGGTGGCATGACTGACAGGAATGGTGAGGGCATATCACTTCTCATCTTGTCAGCTCAGCGGCCACTTATGCCCTCAGTGTCCCCCATCTGGCATGTTTTGCCCTGAGACAGAGGGAGGCTTTATCGAGTCACATCTGCAGGCATCCTCAGTGGCAATAAGTACAAGAGAATGGAAAAATGCAATTCATTTAAGGGCTTTATATACATTCCCTGCAGTGAAAATTTAATCTGAGTCTGTTTTAAAATTTGTTAGAGGGTATAACAATTTATTCAGCTCTTTGGTGGAGCAGAAAATAGAAAGTGCTATACTGTAGCTTTGATGCTGTTGTGTGGGTTACAGTGGATCCTAAAAACAACAAACTCTCAATGTTAAAGCCTGCAAAGACAGCCAAGAAGTGAAAGCAGTGAGTGACTAGCTATTTCTATCAACAATCCAGAGCTACATTGTAGCCTGTGGCTCACAGTGTCAAAATGATCGTTGCAATTCTTACCATGAAAAAATCCAATTAGACTATCATTAAACCGAGCTGATGATGAGGTTCTGTTTATCGTTAACTGCACATTATTCGATTCTTCATTTAACAGGCAGCGCTTCATTTACTGATGATCCATTTAACAAATGCTTTTCCAGAACTTTCTTTTGGCCAAAAGTCTGCTTTTCTTTTCATTTGTTGTTTTTTCAGTTTAAGTATGCCTATGAGGAGTGCCACTCATGAAATCGGGGTTTAATGTCTTTTTTATTTGTTTGAGACCTTCTGCCTGACTTCGTCCAATCACAAGGTCTAAAGTTTCTCAGACATATGGCTGCATGTAGAAAAGCAAAGGGAGTGGCAAGAGGTTTGAGTAGCTGTGTACAATTCAGAAAAAATGGAGCCCGAAGTGTGTGTGTATGGGAGGGTTTTACTCAAAGCAGCAGAAGGGGCTTGATGGCACTTCTAGCAGTGGATTAACTGTTACATTCATAACAGAAAGCCGTAGCAGGAGAGAGGAGTACTGAGTCTAAAGCCGAGCCCTCTTTTTCAGAGCAATTCTTTATTTTTTAACCGACAATAGAGCGGGAGGGAGGGAGGGGGGCAGATTGGCTCCTATAGGGCCAGCACTGTCTGTTCTTGTTTTCCTTCATCCCATTTATATAAATCTCTGAAGTCTGCACTCCAACAACAGAATCTGCTGCAGTTTGCGCAGCATTAGGAAAACGGTGGAACCAAATTTGGCTTTCGCACCGTTGTCCCTTTTACCGAATCTGCTCCGATACGGCTACTGCACATCAATTCCTCTGGCTTTCCATCACATTATCTCACTTCGAGCACGCACATATTTCCACACACATTCACAAGCACTTACGCACACATGCTACTGGGCCCTGTACCGATCACCCACTCGTTCTCTTGAAAGCCCTGGAGACGAAAAACATAGGCTAACAAGGGAACGGGTGATGAAAACAGAGTGCTGGAAGACACAGGACTGAGGACATCATTTCCACAGAATCAAACTGTGCGTCTTCATCTCTTTCTCATAAACTGTCTCCCACAGGACATCAGAATGCCAAACTAAAGGCCTGCTGTGTCTGTTTACTCTGTGGCACAAGGGAGGAGACTGAATCA
Organism: Pseudomugil tenellus; assembly: GCA_037177515.1. NCBI lineage: Eukaryota > Metazoa > Chordata > Actinopteri > Atheriniformes > Pseudomugilidae > Pseudomugil > Pseudomugil tenellus. Next base: position 26,343,804 of record JBAMHX010000008.1, on the reverse strand, counting down.
AACTCATTTCAATGAAGAGAAATCACATCGTCTGTGATGGCAGTGTGTATAAAGAGAAAATTTGCTATGAAAGCTGCCTGTGTGAGCAGCAAAGTCAAAAACCCTTTTTCAAAAACTTTAGGAGCAAAATACCAGGTTAACACACATACATTAAAGACAACTTTGCGTGGCATAATAGTTAAATATACAACGTAGTGGGACAGAAAGTGGAAAAACAACAACAAAAGACGGCAAAAATGGTCGCAGTCAAGCACAATAACACAAAGATGACTTATTTGATTTCATTCAAACAATGAGCAAATTGACTACCCAGCATGATGGCTTTCATCTAAAGCACGCTTGCTGCTTCAGATTTTGTTTACAGAGGAAACTTACAATGATTGCTATATGCTGGCCTTCAAAAACAGATAGATAACACTTCTTAGAATGTAAACAATAGCATTAGAGTTTGTTTATCTCCTCACACATTTTCCAAATTACAGTGTCAAGAGAATCACGCTGGGAATCAGCTATTTTCCTTTTGACAACAAGCCTGCCAGACATATTTAGAAAGAATAAATGCATGGAAATTCAAATTAAACTCAGGATGCTTTGTTCGCGTTCTTGCAGGTTTATTGCCACGGCTCTTTTGCTGCATGTTAAGCACGTGCATGCATGTTGGTGATCAGATATGTGCTGACAGTATGCATGAAATCTTGCATCTTTGTCAGAGCGCAGGTTGACTGAGCGATGAGGAGAAGAGCAGCAAAGTGGAAAATGATTGGAGAGGAGCAAGAAAAGCAGTGGAGGTGCAAAAAGAAGAAGCAGAATGGATAGAAGAGGAGAAGGAAGAAGGGAGATGGAGACAAGCTGTGTCATAAAGGTGGCAGTGATTGTGTTTGAAATGTGGTGACGGAGACAAGATGAATAAGATAGATTGTTGTCGTTAAAAGATGGATGAGGAAATGAAGGAAGAGGGCAGATGGGAGGGGGGACGACGACTATAGGTGTGTGAATCCATTTTGTGCTGCTAGAGGACGAGTGGCAGAGTGTAAAAAAAAATATGACCTATTGATTGGTTGTAGAAAGATGTCAGAGGTTGGGAACGTATGGAAGTGTGTGTGTGTTTGTGTGTGGTGGTGGTGGTGGTGGTGGGGGGGGGGGGGGGGGCAACCCCCCAAAACAATAAACGGCCCCCTTTCCTTTGCTCTCCCCTGTGTCTTCCCACTCCCTTCACGTCTTTTAGATTTAACCCC
>JBAMHX010000008.1:26312547-26325599 GCA_037177515.1 Pseudomugil tenellus | reverse complement strand
CCCCCCCCCCCCCCCCCCCCCCCCCCCCCCCCCCCCCCCCCCCCCCCCCCCCCCCCCCCCCCCCCCCCCCTCCCAACGACCAATCTTTGTAGATGACTGTCGTTGCTCACTTTTGAGTCAGTTTCACTGAGGCAAAGTCTTAATGACTCACAGCTCAAAACTCTGCATAATTAAGCTGTGTATGTGTGTGTCTGTTGGCATGTGTGTATGTGTGTACAAGGCACTAGTCTTGTAACAGAGAACTTTATTACCATCTGTTCCCACACATGCTTATTTGTTTAGCCGTGACACGCACGTCTTCTTCAATCGCTTTTCTGTTTTTTTCCCCTCTCCCTCTGTGTGCCTTTTCCAGTGCACCTCTCCTTTTGTGTCCTCGCCTGCTCACCGCATGGACGGAGGAGTTGTGCTCCAATAAATAGCGTCCAACGAAAGGGGCAAAAAAACTAACAAAAAAGAGGAAAATTATAACAGCTGCTTTTTAACTATCTTGCTCCTCATGGTGAAATGAAACCACGCTTGAGTCATTCAAATCAAAGCCTGTGCTTACGTCTCAGCCTGATGATGTATGAGTGTGTGGGTGCCTCAGTACTTGCAGAGGCCATTAGGTGGAGCTAGTGCCTGACTGAGGGAAAGGTAGAGAGGGAGTCCAGACAGCTGTGGGCTCGCTACTCTTCTACCTGTTATCACCATTTGTTCTCATTGTGCATGCTATGAGATGTCCCGCATTGTGTGGGACTCTGGATAGCTTCTATTATAAATGCATAACTTTATGGTTAAATTGTTGGATATAAGTTTTTAAAAAATGAAGAAAAAGAAATCCTGCGTGTGCACTCTTGTGCAATTTATTATTTCATCTTTAAAACCTAAAAATAGACATTATTGGTGTCTTGTATTGGATTAGTTACAACAGGAACAACTAAGGTGGGGCTGACAATATTATCAATGACCCAGTAAGCCACATCAGCATGCAAACCTGCAGCATCAACACAAGAAATCATTTTAATTTCACGTGTGTTTCCTGCCATGAAACTAAAATTACATCACTAAAACCACAAAGAACTTATTTTACTCAGATTACAGCCACTATATTAGATCGGAGTGAAACTGCATAACGTGCAGACAATTATGTATTTTACCAATCTTTTGTGATTTTTAGATTATGTAAATGAGCTTTAAATCAGCAGGATGCAGTGTGAAGTTCCTCACAATAACATTCAGAAAACACACAGACCACGGCCGGATTTGTGAACAAACACACAGACGCACTTGCACCTGTGCAACCACAGATCTTCTTGGCAGTTTGGAGGAAAAGGGATGGTAGCCTGGAGGAAGGGCAGGTGTCCACAGATGGAGCTCTTCCTGTCTGTCTTTTTCTGCCACAGATGGACTCAATCACACCTATTTCTCTCTCACATGCCCTGCAGCTACATAACTGGTATGGGCGAGCGTGAGCATCTCTTTACTTTACTCCTACATGAAAGGTGTGTCTTCTGAATGAATCTTTAAATATGCAATATGGCATGCGTGGATTTAGCCCACAGTGGTGCACATGTGGTGTTTAATGTAATTTAAGAAATATTAGACTTCCATCAATCTGGTCAAGTAAAAGAACAACTTGCTGCTAATCCTCTGACAGATGTACTGGCTTCCTAAATCGTACACCAGCGCTCCTGAAAATAGATTAAAACTTAAGATCCAAATCTGTCGGATGGTTCAGGGTAACATTAAATTTTCTACATATTTAGTGACAGCTGATAATGTGTGAAGTAGCCCACAGAGAGCCTGCCTGTCTGAGATGGCGGGGGGTCCAGCTAGCCAATGGGACCACCCGATTTGTAAAGCAGGAAGTGAACCACTGATCTGTCATCTGTCTTCCTAAGCCCACCAGTCAGGACCCTCCTAATTAGTCACCATAGAAACCACGGATAATTCCCTGGTCTGCCATGCCAATCACGTCCTGTCTGTGGCAGCAATCAGAAAGCCACATTTATCCACCGCCGGGCCCGATCCCTGTAACAGATGTGTGTGTGCGTTGGTGGGTGCTTTTGTGTGCATGTGGGTGGTTCTGGAAATTTGTGTTTAAGCTTGTCAAATCCCCACATTTTCTTAGACAATGTTGTCTTTCTCTTAAAAAAAATACACACGCATTTTGGTTGTCTAGCTTTTAAATTCCCAGTGTTTGCACAGACAGGACGCAGATGTGTCAGTGCTGTGCGAGGGGTGTGTGCCACGTTGTGATTGTCTGTGGGAACTGTTTGATTAGCTTGTCGAGTGCTAGCAATCTCCTCACACCCACAAAGCAATCACACAAGTATTATATGACAAACACACATGGGTGCAGAATTAGAGATACATTGCAGACACACTCAACCTTCTCCTCGGAGGTCAGACGGTTCGGAAAAACAACCTAGACAAGCTAAATACGAGTCCTGCTGTTTCTACATAAGTTGCACATTCACACACCAGAGCACACTGATTTTTAAATGAAATCCACATCTCATCTAAATATCCAATCAAATAATCAACATTGAATTAGAAAGTCAAATACCCAGAAATAACCTTGTAAATATTGAGGAACACACACGCGAATAAATGATGTATTGATGTGGAACGTAGGCAAAGCATGTCCCATTCGTTTCTCCCATCAGCTTCCTGTCAATCACCCCAATCGTCAATTGGAACGTGGTCACCAGAGAGCCGAGGGCTGACACACAAAGACGCGCTTGCATCCATGCCAACTTGAAATCAATGAGGAGGAAAAACAGGAGAAAACACGACACACACACTCCCACGCATATTTAAAACTTCAGATTCACACAGTGGCGTTCAAAGATGCCAATCATAACTTCAAGGGCACATCAAAGCTGCGTTCTATTCAGATGTATGCCGTTTGATCACCACCACTGCCTCCATGATGCACACACATTCTCACACACACGCGTCACCATATGCGCATGCAACCTAAATTACAGCCAGGCACTCAAATGCAAAATGTATTAATTAAAAAAAAAGAGAGAAATAATTTAAGGTCTGTGAGTGTCCATCCGCTGCAGAAGGGTTTGGTTTGAGTTAAGTTCCAGCATGGTTCTGATCCTTTGCTGCTGTCTAGAGAGGATGCACAACAACACTGTCTGCTCCCCGGATCAAGACGGGTCCAAGGGTCTTACCTGTCTCATGCGAGAGGGTCTTAGTTCTTCCTGTGTTGCCTGCGTGATGCATCGCTCCGTACTTGTCGCTCATTGTGACGAACCCTCTACCCTTATCTCCTCTCCTCCACGCTCCACTCCTTTCTGCTCCCGTAAGAGTCCTCTTTTCTTGACTCTCAATCTTTTGTGCCCTGTTTTTCTCCTTTGTCGTCAAAGTCCTCTTGGTCGCTTCTTCTCTCCTTCGCTGTCGCTCCTCTTCACTCTTGTTTTTCCTCTCTTCTCCACTCTGTCTGCTTCCAGTGAGCTCTGTGAGGCACAATCCGCTTGCTGAGTGCCGGAGGAGAGAAACGCGCGCTCAGTGTGTGCAGTGAGGATCGGCACACTAGCACATGTGTGGCACTGCAGAGATCAACGGCACACACCTAAACACCAGAAGGAGGGGGAAAAAGGAGGATGAGCGCAGTGCCCTGTGCTTCTTTTTCAGGAGACTGCAGGTCTTTTTGTTACCCTCCTGTTTCCAGTCCTTAGTCCTTTTTGTCGCTCGATGTGTCACAAATCAGGGCCAGCTCAGGCACAAGGGAACTGATGGATGAGAGAACACTGAGAGTGCCTTTCAGCCTGTGGCAGGCAGAGCAAAAGACAAGGAGAGATGTGGCTGTGGCTCCATCCTCCATCTGCCCACAGCTGAGACTGAGAGCAGACTCAACACGCGCACACACACCCGCTCTCTCTCCTTCTCCCTCCCAGCAGCGTCGCACCACCGAGATGGAGAGGAAGGATGACGGTGGGAGCTAACGAATGAGCCAGAGGAGAGAGAGTAAAAGGGGGTAGGGGGTGAGAGGGAAGAGGGAGAGCGCAGCGGTGAAAAGGAGGAGGAGGAGGTGGCAACGAGGGCGGGAACACACGATGGAGCTCACAAGCGCTAGAGAGGGAAAGAGTGACAGAATCATGGAAATGTGACAAAGCATCTACATCAAAGCCAAAAGGGGAAATGATTAAATGATAAATAGCCAATACAAGGCGTTTGTGGGGATGCGGGAAAAGCATAATGGCTGAAGCAAAATGGGGGAGAAAAGGGAGACAAGGTTAAGGTTAAAAGGAGAAGAGACAAGGCAGCGAAGCAGAAATGCATAGAGAGAGAGGGGGGGCAGAGGACACTGCAGCGATGAAGCCAGTAATATGTCAGACCTCACATGGGTGCACTCGCATCGATGTTACGTTCCCAAACAAAATCCAAACAATGTCACACAAAGGAAAAAGAGAAACAGGGGAACCATTTAACACAAGCTCTCTTCTCTCTATCAAAGATGATCCTCAGAATAAAATAAATAAAATATATGGATTTTTCATCTTTTCTCTTCCAGAAATGACTTTATATTGTGAGAAACAAGGGTTATATTTCTTATTTGAAGCTTAAAACAGGACACAAACACACTCTCTACCTTTTCTGACCAGACTCTGGCCAGTGGTATTAGGTGCCAGGTTACCAGGTGAGTGAAGGTCCTCGCACTGCCCAGCAGAGGGCATACATCTTGTCACATATCACCCAAAAGACTGAGGTCATCTACATCATCATGCTATATTAATATTTGCATGATCCCACCTTGCTGAACACATTAATCAACATTCACTACAGTCCAGACATCACTTAATCAGACAGACTTCAATCAAAACTCCTCCTCAATATTACTGACCTGATGTTTCAGCTCCTACATAGTAAAGCAAAGAAAAAAATGAATGTTTTGTTTATAACAACCACCGTGGATGCAATCTTTGCAATCAGAATACAGCTTTGAAACTGCAGCTCAAAAGAAGGAAGCAGCAAAAGTGTAAGTGCATGTTTGTGTAAGTAAGATAGAGGTGGGTGCAAGCTCTAAAGGATGACCCTGTAGCTGCTTTGCATTCAACCTCATTCTGTTTTTCTTTATGTGTTATTCTCAGAGCCCATCTGTCATCCTCAGTAAGTCTCACAGTTACTATTAAACAGCAACATCTGCAGCTGGCATATGCATGCAGAAACTGAAAGTGGTACATACCTGTGCAGGTATTCCACTTCAGTACGCAGATTTGCATGTAAAGGTGTTGGAAGGAGATTGAACAGCAGAGGACAGGGGGAAGGAGCATGGCCCAGGATGAAATTGGACGAAGCTGCTGGATTTCCAGATGAGGCTTACGTCGATTTGTCGTGATAAAAGACCCATCCAAGGCAGGAACAAATTGCTTTCTTGACAACACCTTGTGATACTCTATCACACACACACATACACACACTCACATGAGCCCCTGCACATAAACATGCGAACACAGGGATATGTTTTCCAATCCAGGCTATTTATCAATGCCATTCAGTGTCATTATAGCTGGCATGTCTGTATAACTATATATAGGTTGAGTGTATATGGGGGAAACACTAAAGCTCCCACTGTGTTTGATTCACCGGAGTCCATCCATCCTGAAGTAATTCAGTGTGGAGGACAGGAAACTGCATGTAAAGCATGTAAAGAGAAGCAGGAGAATGTGTTCAAGGAGCGATGAAGGAGTGCTCTTCAAGAAGGGTCAAAAAGATGAGAAAACATAACATACTGCTCTAAGTTAATGAAAAAAATCTCTGTTCAGACCTTTTATGCCGATTTAGATCCACTCTTTGAATATACTCAGGTTAATTTCTAGTTTCTGAAACTCAAACGAGGCAGTTTGAATTACAAGCTGCCAATCAATGCAATCTTTACAGTCCGAGCATGTGATTTAGTATATTTTCCAGTTTTTTCCTGTCTCTTCAACACACCATTTCTTTTTTCCCCAAAGTGACACTTCTTTTTTTTATTCTTGGCCTGTGTAGTATATTTTCATCCACCTACATTCCCCAGTTTCTCCTCCCTCTATCTGCCTCCTCAACTGAAACAGAGGAATAGCAGGTGAAAAGAGGGCGGAAGCAGGAGGGGGAGAGAAGGTGTGCTGTAAGGTGCCCCGTGGGTTGAACATGGTCATTTGTCATGAGGCTGAAAGCTTAAGAAAAGACTAGTTAACCTTTACAGCTGATCCCCATGAGACATAGGAAAAAACACAGACCAGCAAAACACCTCCAGGAGAAGGCGGACTGTACATGCACACGCCTGTGTGCATGCACTTGCATGAACGGCCCTTCCAGCACACTTTCTGCAAATCAATAGCAGTGAAACCTTGCAAAGGGAAGTGAGAGGAGGTTACTGTTTTTACACCAATTCACCATCCCGACTCTCCTTTTTCAAGTAGAAGCTATGCTGTCTTAGTGGTCCTTTTCTTTCTCCTCCACCAACCCCCCAAACACCCCATCCTTGTCACCCCCACACCCTGCCAGAGTAATTAATCACCTTGTGCTAATGAGCTATTAACTAATGACAGACTGACATGCCTCTGCCTATGTGTGCATGTCTGAGTGTGTGCGTCTGAGAAAGCATGTGTGAGTGTTGCCAGCGCCACCCTCGGCACACTAATGTGATTAATAAGGTTAAGCTCTTATTAGGCAGGGAGCACAAGGAGAGTGTGCACATGCGCCAGCATATAGGGAAGCCAAAGATGCACGAACAGAAATACAAAAATCAGCATTTTCTTTCATCCACAGGTTAGAGTATAACTGGTGCCAACAATCTGCAAGTCTGGCTTTAAAAAACAGAGTGAGAGTGGTCTAGTTTTTCATGCACATCATGAGACTTTAACACCTCACACCATAATATCCCATGTAGCAAACAGAGTGAGAGAAGCAATACACAAGCTGTAACTCAAATTAGATGTTGTAGCTTAAACTTGATGGTTACAATAGAAGAAGACTATTTAATGATATGCATTGTACTATACAGTCTTTGCTCTCCAATTACAGGATAGATGTAGTTACACAAGATCTGAAACTCAAGAGAATCCTTGCACTACATAGTAGGGAATCAAACTTAGCTGCATGGATGTGTGCGCATCTGTGCAACTTTGAAGGTGTAGAGGCATGTGCTAGTGCATGTACTATGCTGTATGAGCTCCGGTGTCTCTCTCTGACCTAACAGTCCATCCCTCTGGAGGAGTTTTGGCACATACAGAGACTCATTTGCATTCTCGGAGCTCTCAGATTCTTTCTGTGGCTGTAGGAATGAACAGCTGCTTAATGGCCATTGCTCTTCAGAGACAGGGCATTGGGAAGCACAGAAGAGGTTAGCCAGGGTTTCCGCACCGCTAAACGCACACATGGCACAGAAAACTCATGCTCAAGCAGACACCAGGTAAGGCCTGGATCAGCAACGGCTCAGAGAGTGAGATGTGACCATTTAACAGATGTTTTCTTTTGCAAAAGGGACTTGGGTTGCTTTTCACACTGTTGAGTTTAACTACAATGGAAAACAAAGGCGAATGCTCATGCAATATATTGTAGCTGACGTGACAAGAGCAGCGACAGAGAAAAGGAAAAACTGGCATAGTAGAAGGTGGAAAAAATGTATGCATTACAGATATGTTAATAGCAGCATAGTGTGAAGTGGTTATATGTTCCAAGCAACTGATAGTGGGAATAATGCCAATTCTGTACACCACTGAAATCACTGAAATCTGAAGTTTTGAAAGGATGCATGGATGGACGGCGCAGTGAAGGGTTTTTCTAAAACCTGATTTAAAAAGCAAAAGAGGGGATTGTCACTGGATTTTGTGAGACTGAAGACAGGTTGAGAGCTTTTTCTCTTTTTTTTTGTTTTAAACCCTGCACCACAGACACACTGACTCATATCCAAGCACAACTACATGAAATGGCTTTCATCTCCATGCTCATTTGACTGTTTGACTTGCAGACACACATGGATGGGTAGTGTTTCATGAGATGCCAAAAGAAGGGATTTGGTGGAATAAAAGGGAAGTGAGAAAAGGTTATCGCCCCACAGCAAGAAGCGTGGAGAGCCACCCTGCTTCCGCGGGGTTCTTCTCGACGGGGGAACTTTGCGTCTAGACCGGAGATTACTCTGAGATTACTCAAACGCCCTCACAGTTTCCAGAACATGTGAGTGAAGCGCATCCTGACACATCCACAACAGAGTAAGCAAGTGCCAGGTTGCTTTCTTTGCCTTATAAATCATAATTTAGTCTTCAGACCAAAAAATAAACCAGACAACAGACTTTTTAAATACATTTGACCTCACATTATGAATGACAAGGAAAGTAGGAAAAAGATTAAATTAGACCGTTTGGAAAAATGAGCAAGACAGGATTTGCATACAAAGGCAAACAATAAAGATCCTGGTTTTCCTTCTGCAATCCTTTCTTATCTCAATTAAGAGTATGAAAGTTGAAGCTGATTTTTTTTTTTTTTTACGAGCTGCAGCTGACATCATTTCCCATCACACTGTATTAATTCAGTCTCTTTTGCTGAGATTGGCAAGTTGGCAGAGGTGCCAAACCCGGGAGTAGCCGCTGACAGGCTCGAACAACAAAAGTCCATTAATCTGTCAGACATGACAGTTGTTGTGACATGACAGTCATACTGTCATGTGTGACACAACTTTTTAATTTTTGCGCTGTAAACATTAGAAACTGTGATGTGACACTTCCTTTTTTATGTCTAAAATACATCCAGTGGATGGATGAAGTCATACACAGCCTTTTGGTTGAAATAATACATTTAATCACAAAAAAATGCAGTGAGGATGCATTTGAAAATAACATGATGAATTGCTTCTTATGATAAATTAACATCATATCCTAAGATGGAACACACCAGTTGCTGCAGGACTCCTTGTTCGTCTTATCACCAAACATATTTTGTGTTTACTCTGGCTGAGCATTTGCGGTCATTACCATGCAATGCAGGATGAAATCAGGAGCAAGCAGCTGCCTCCCTGATGATATTCCATGATGGAAAAGATCCTAAATATGCAAAGTGCATAAAGTATTTGCATAGTACCTTATATGAATATAAATCACACAACGAAAAATGGAAAGGGAAGATGCAGGAGAGAGTCTCTGACTGTTGCAAATCTGTGTGATGATGTTGAGCCGAGAGGGTTTGGGGGGATTTAGATAAGACAAGCCGAGGGGGCAGGCCATCTATAACTAAGGATAAATGACCTTCTAAGGTAGCAAACGTGGTGATCTGAGAAGGTGAATAAAACCAGAAATGAGAAGATAAAATAAACAGAGAAAGGATGAATGTATGATCACACGCGTGGGTTGATGTTCTTGTAACTTTTCTATTGTGCAAACCAACAATAATTAAGCTAAAATCCTTATGTGGGAAACTTGATTAGGTACAACACAAAACTTTGATGCAACAAATCTCTTAGTACAGTCCAAACAATGCACGTCATGCACGTCTCCTCATATTTAATTAAAGAACAAACATCATAAATGGAATTCTGATTAAAAATGTTTTAGCATCCATTCATCAACAAACATTATTACTTTAACACAAGCAAATATGTATTTTCCAGGAAATGTGGATTTGATTTTAGTCTGAGTATTGTGTATTCATCCCGTGCTGGCTGGTTATTGGGCTGACTGAGAAGATTACAAAGTCTAAGCCATACAGATCAATATGTACAAGCTATAGCCAAATGAATTGCTTGTGACAGCGTGAGGCAGGATGTGAGGGCAGGATTCAGCCTCGCAGAAAGCATTGTGCGCTGTGAGTGTGAGATCATTGTCAGATTGAGCTTTGCATGCTCGAAATAGTTATTGTTAGTCAATAAGCACTTTGTGTCTGGGAGCCTTGAAAGCATCCAGTCAGAAGTAGGTCTCGAAACTCTTTATAAAAATGAAGATGGAAATGAGTGGAAAAAAATAGAAAGATGCAGAGAAGATGGAAGTTATAAAAGCAGAACAAGTAAGTTTGAGGGTTCCTGTCAATATGATGGATAGATGGAGTGAATGGAAGCCCCCAGAAGGAGACGTATAAAAATAGGAGTACATGTCTCCCTTGACACGGATCATCATTGCCTTGGTACCGCATTACAAGTTACCTCTTCTTCTCCTTTCTTTCTCCTGCTCTCCCCACCTATGGCTCTGTCCTTAATCTGCTCCTCATGCAGTTGCTGTTTTAAAGACATCATCTTTCCTACAATATGCCTACATCCTCATCCAGCAACACCTCGTGCAGACAAAAGCAACATCTCCTGGTCCCACTGGGTTTCCTCTTCATCACACTCAGTTGTAAAGGTTTTATTTTTTTTTTCTTCTTGTTTTTTTTTTCTTCTGATCCCAAATGCCAGAATAATACAATACACTGACTTTCTTGTTATGAAAAATCTATATTTACACCTAGGGATTGCTTGGAGACCCTTCTGTCCTTTCATCTGAGCTGCTTTGCCCTGCTTTGTATTCATGCAGCTGAACAGATTCAACACGTTCTAACTAGCGGTCTATGAGGGATACTAATGGAAGCCGTTCAGAGCGCCACTTATTGTTCTGTGTGCCTCAAATGCTCAACAAACCAAACAGCACCAAAGACCACAAAGGGGACCAGTGGAAAGAGTGCCAACCCCTCCGCTAAGTTTTTATCCAACTTACTAACTTGCTTAGTTCCATTCTTCTTCTGTCCCTCTCAATATCTGTCACTTTCCTTCTCATTAACCACACCCCCTTCACCATCCATCCATTCCTTTTCCACTCTCTGGAGAGGAAAAACAAACAGCTGTCAGGGTCAGGCTTGCAGATGAATTCCAAATGACTTTGAAGGGCAGAGGGGCCGACCAACTTTCTCTAGAGGAGAGGCTGGTTGCAAATGCATGTGCATTTGTATAAATACATCACGGAAGAAATATGGCTCATTCCTTGACACCCAAACATACAGAGCCATGGAGACAGACTGCACTGCTCCCCGAATCAATACTGCATCTTTAGGCAGGCTTCTGTCAAGGTAAAAGCAGCCTGATCTGTGGGTGGTTGCATGCACGTGGCAAATTTATCCATGGGTACAGGTGAAAACGGCTTGCATGTGATGAAAAGAAAAAAACAAATTTACTGTCTGTGGGTTTGCTCAATTCCTTTCAACCTGATTGATTTTGCAAGTCCTCCTCCAAACTTCCCAAAGGCAAAAGAAGCCAGTTTCTCCTTTGCTTTCCCTTGGCTCTATTTGTGGCTCTTACTGGGCCAAGATGACTCAATGAATCATTTTTCATCTTATCAATCATTTCTATGCGGTATCTCTCTATCTTGCCTGTTGAGTTCACTCTCCATCACTGTCTGCTTCCATTCATCCGTCATGAGTCCTTTAAATTATTCAACAGCACTAAGCAAAGGTTTAATCAAGGCATTTGAAAGAGTCTTGATTGTGTTTAATTGTTTTCTATCTGATAAACATGCTAAAGGTGCCAAAAGTCCAAGGACACGTAATTTTGTCCAGTTGATAGAAAAAAGAAAAATGATGCTTTCTTAGGCTGTTGCAACAAAAGAAAAAGAGAAATTGTATCTAGCTTTGGTTTTAAATTCAGATACTTATCCATATCTTTGTGTAACGATTTTGTGCCATAACTCATTTCTTCATACATGCTTGAAGCGAGTAAGACAGAACAGACAAGTTTTATTATTACACAGCAAACATCAGTCCCAGACTACTGTATTTTTTTTTTAACCCTAACAAAGTGGTACCTAAAGCAAGTTGTTTTTAACCTAAACCTGAATAAACACAGGCTGAAACAGAAATAATAAAAAGAGAAATAACATAAATGAATGGGGAAATGGAACAGCATATCCCCTGAAGAATCTAAGTAGAGTTTCTCAGCTGAAAGTCTTGTATTTGTTGTGCAACATAATATCTTACAACTCAAAAAGCAGAATTTTTCCATCTTTCCATAACCAACCTAAGAACAACTGTGCAAAAAGTCCAATATTTAAACTTGGAGGTTTTTAATTTATCCTTTAACAAAATCTAAAAAAAATTATTTATTTTTTGTTATATTTACTATTTATTACCATGTGATAAGTCAAAATGATTGTATTGTAGTCTTCTGCTTATCCAGAAGAGATAGGAAAACCAGTATACAACATGGTTTGTGTAAAGTTTTTACCTTAAAGAGATGCAAAATATCTCAGAAACTATATGTATCAAATATGATATGTTTGGCTTTATAGGAACAAACTAAATTAGAAAATCTCTATTTTTACACCTAGGGACAAGCAAATCTTTAAAATAGGTATCTCTTATTAAAGGCAAAACTTTAGTCTTTGCTTTTAAAGAACCAAGCTTGAGAAAAATGTAAAAACATAGTTGTTTTTTTTTATTTTCTTTTAAGCTGCTCTTACTTAGACACAGCAGCCAGAACCCTTGACTTCAACAAGTCCTCTAAATGTTACACTGATAAAGGTTATTTACTCATAACCTTGGAAACAACCTACAGCAGCAGCTTGTGGAATTCTGCCATAAGCACCAAGAGTGAATTGTGATTCACAGAGACATTTACTTCACCTTAGATGCCATTTTTTAATGCCAGTTCCATTCAATTGGAAACTCTGCACTAAAATTTTTTGTGACTGCCTGGTTTTAGTTCAGCCAGTAACATTACTTGCTTACTTTCAGAAAGTGGTCATAGTTGGGAGTAAATACATTCTTTTTACAATACTACTGTCTTCCTCACGGCATGATTTAAGTTGCCCATGTTATGTATAAACACAACTAATTAAGATTAATCTTTGTCAGAGCCTGTTTTGGTTTAGCTAACCATTTTGCTTGAGCAAGGTTAAGCTGGATTAATACAATGTTACCGTTGTATGCTCTGCACAAGGTTCGACCAGCACCTCTTTCAGATCAGACAAGCAAACCTGCTTTGTGATTGATCCGCTTGTGCTTGCTTGTTTCCAGGTTTCTGGATTTCTTGCATAATTTGTGTAGACTGGCTTCCTGTTTGTCAAAGAATTGACTTCAAAATCCTGCTTTTAGTTTATAAAGCACTGAATGGTTTAGGGCCA
>JBAMHX010000008.1:26296719-26312447 GCA_037177515.1 Pseudomugil tenellus | reverse complement strand
TGTATGTAAAGCACCTTGAATTGTCACGTACTTGAAATGTGCTATACAAATAAACTTGCCTTGCCTTGCCTTGCCTAGAAAGCATAGAAGGGACAGTGCTTATGGTTAGGCTTGTGATAAAGGAACATGACTTGCCTCACTGATAAACGTTTTCCCATATCAAAACTGAGTATTTCTAAGAGATGTCAACAGGTAAGCTTATCATGGTTTAAACCAAAGGACCCTGCCGAAGTGCCCGGTCACTTAACAACACAATCTGGGCCTAGTTAGTTTAAAATCCACATCATTTTCTTATCACCTTCAGTTAACACCTTGGTGCAATAAAAGAATGCATTCTACATGTCTTATATTAATTTGTCACCTTGATGTTTATTCTTTCTTCTTCTACTTCTTTGTGTCTGTCTGCTTGTGGCTGCAGATAAGATAAAGATGCTTGTCTGAACTTAGTGTTCAAAGGAAGGAAATGTATTTGTTAGAATTTTCCAGACACACACGTAACTTGTACTTCCGTGTCAAGAAGCAGGTTTCAACAGCGGCTGATGAAATTTAATTCAAGACTTTATAATGTTTGGTTATATGCCGGTGTGTACGTGCCTGCTCGTCTGCGCGTTAGTCCTTCCAAGTCTTTGAGTTTTGGCAGCAAGATCAGAGGAAAAATGTGTGTCGGTGTGTGCGTGATCGTGTGTGTGTGACACAGAGGGAGTGAGTAGGCATGAAAGTGAGATTCTGCTCTGAGACGTTTGATGTCGAAGAACAGCGTCTGCTGTCTGTCTGCCAACTGCCAACCCTCTATCACCGTCCCAACACATGGCCTCCGCAAAGTGTGTGCATGTGGGTTTGCGTGTGTGTAAGTGGCCTGATTAGGCAGGGACTTGGCTATGTGACATTGCTACAGAGCTACTTAGACCCACAATGTGCACCTCACAATGTCGCAGAATAAATGTGTGGGCCTGAGAAGGCGAAATAGGATTTTGTTTTGGATCACATGACAGAGGCAATGTGTGATATGAGGGAAAGAGGTAGGTATGTGTGTGTGTGTGTGTGTGTGTGCGTGGGTGCATTAGGAAGGGTGAGTAGTCTCTCACTTATTATGCCTCTCATCCCACACCACCAATCTTTGGATTGGTCCTTAACATACAGGGTCAAGCATACTCAGGGCTAATTGTTAGCTGATGTATATGTGGTTCTGTGTATGAGATAACTAAATTATCTGTGTAAAAGTGGGTTTAGATTATATAAAGTATTGTTTGACTACGAGTATTTGAATATGCTTTTTTTCAGCTGATCTTACAAACTCTGACATTTTCACTCTTAACTCGAACTTTTTCCATCACAAGCAAAAAAAAAAAAAAAACAAATGATAGATGTTGCATTCTATATTTGGTCTAATAATGACAAAAGATGCCTTTTTTTTAGGATGACTTCTAGAAAGGTGGCGCCAAACAAAAAGATACAGCAGATTTGAGTAACTAAAAGACAAAGAAACAAATGTGACAAGAGAGAGATGGAGCAGAAAAGAAATCTGTTACAAAAAAAGAGGGAAACTCGTGTCTTTTCACACGTGTAGACAAACTTGGGTACAAACAAAAACAGCAATTGAGGTACAAACACACGCTCAGAAAAAGCACACTGACATATTGGCAAAGCAAAAGGCTGAAAGATCAGGTGAATTCACTGAGCAAAAAGACAGACAGATCTTTCTTTTGCATACTTCTTGACATTTTCCCTCTGCTGGAGCCAGATATAGCTCTCCTGCCTCCTCATAGCACACAAGAACTCATACAACCAACCACACTGTGAGAATGAATAGCTGAAAGACCAATAGGAGAGTGAGTTAGTTTTGAAGGGAAGTGAGGGGTGGAGGTGCAATTGGGAAATAAAAACGCTAAAAGTAAAGAGGTGGTGGAAACGTCCTGTGGCAAAAGACATAAAAGTGCTGCTGTTGCTGGAGTGATCTTACCACCTCAGGTCTCTGTTGTTGACGAAGCGATAGAATCAAAAATAACTCAAGCAAAGGCACAGGCTCATGACAGGATGCTGTACATGTTAGACCTGAGCCTGAAAACTGCATCAGATTTAAACATGTCAGGAACCATTAATTCGGGACCTCTTGAGCCAGTGTCCTGCAGTTTCCAAAGGTTCCCTGCTGTAGTACAACTGACTCACACAACATGTTATTAAGAGGCTTGTTACAGAACTTGACAACAAGCTAATGGAGAACCATTTTATTTAAACCGGGTGGGGAAACAGAAAAACTGCAGGAGCTGGTTTAAGAGGTCCAAAGTTGCTGGAAGAATTTAATTTCTCTCTACCTTTCTTTCTTTTTAGCTTTTCGTGGTCTATTTGGTGTCATGTCTCTCCTGTCTTTGAATAGATATAGAGATGCAACAGCAATCTACCGATCTGCAATTAATCAAATAATTTTTAAAAGGTTCAGAGGGTTGGACTGCATTGATTAAGCCAAGAGGTGACGGAGGCATACTAATATCGACTCAGTTGGATGATTCTGATTCAGTCCATCGCCGGGGAGTTCCGTAAAAAGGGGGTGAAAACAGAACCTGTCAATATAAAATCTGACCCATGTCTGTGGAGTTATGCTTTAACTCAAGACTGTATAGTTGAAGGTCCAGTTGTTATTGAGTCTCTTCCGTGTTTATTTGCTTTTAGAGCAGCGTGTTTTAGAGGCAAGTGCCCTTGTAAAAGCAAGTGGTTCAAAATAACACAGTTTTTGTGGATTGAAGAGAGTGTTGAATTACAATGACTGAGAGGTTTGAATGGGATTTTGACAGCGTCTCTTCATCCTTTAGCATATGTTTTCAACCAACATCAGCATGTAAATGGTGTGGTAATCCTGCAAAATGTTGCCGAAATGGACTCAAAGCCGTTGCTTGTTGTAATTCAGAGCAGCTCTGGTTTCTTTGCTTGTTGATGTATTCCTTTTGGGCAAATTCCTTCATGGAAACGTGCGCTGCTCTTTATGTGATTATGTTTTGTTTGCATACTTGAAATTCTGTGTATGGAGACATGGACTACTGTGTCTTGGTATATACCAACTATTTAATCAAGCTTTGATTGACCATGCAAACTGAAAGATCATCTTGGGACTATTGTACTGTTTGCATTTTTATTGATTACAGTGACTTGCGGCTGTCTAGCTTAAAATAGATAGTTATGACTTTGCAATGGGACCACTGAGGACGTAGGCTGGAGTAGTCCAGGCTGACCCATTGATTACAAATAAAGGTGACCGAGATGCACTATTGATTCTAGCTAGAGAAGCACATACGATGCATAAAGTTGACTAAGCTTAAAGCTTGACAAACTGGGGAGATAGAAAACACTTCTAACCACTCCTAACATGGCTGTTTGCAGGGCACTTATGAAAAATGCTAAATTAAAAAGTTTAGAAATACCCAAGCAATTCATTTCCTGGGCTTTTGCCTGACTGCATCTACAACTCATATTTGGCTTTGGCTCATAATGGCTTCAGGCAGGGAGGTCTGGGACCAGCTGAGATACCAGCCTGTTCCCATGCCCGCTTATGAAGATGGAAGATAAAGTCAGATGCGTGTCTGATTAGCATGCTCTGGTTGTTAAGTGGCAAAACAAAGATCACTTGCAATATCAGAGGTTAGACTGTAACATGGATTTATTCATCTCATCTCTGTCCTCCCATTTGCCTTCCTGCAAAACAAAGCCAACCCATTAAAGTGAGTATTGAGTGGAGAAGAAACGGTTTCAACAGAACTATTGACATCAGTGGTTGCGTTTTGTTCGGACGAACAGTACGGTTTTAATCAGGGCCTGTCTCTTTGCTTGGTGTTCATACAAACACTCAGCAAAGTGATTAGGCTTATGAACACAGGCTATTGTGATGAAACAAAAACACGACAGTTTAAACAAATGATTCCAGCAAAAAGCAGTTTTGTCATGTTGCTGACCTACATTCAGAGTGTGTATCGATTAAATGACTGATGGCCTCATCTTTTTATTATCCAGAACTGCAGTTAAGCAGCTGACAAATAAGGGCTTGTCTTTCTCTTATGTTACACTGCAGCACTAGTGACAATGGAAGGAAATAACTGTCCAATCACAGCTAATTACCTAAATTTGCCACTTAATACTTAACGTGCCCACAAGCTTCAGACTGGAGTCAGACTATATCTGTGAACAATCATTTAAGGAGATCACTATTAGCAGGAGTACTCTTGTAATCTCAGCCTTACCGTGAAGTTAAACGTATATGTGTGCTATGTGCTTATAAAAAGCCTGCCTGCGTCTCTCTGTTGAATGTCACACTTTTGCTGTGAGAGTTCATATTAGGTAGTCTCTCACTCTTTCTCTTAGGTTCACACGTAAACAAACACTGGCCAGCAGAGACACGTGAGGCAACGCCGTGGCATGCCGGGCCATGCTGTGCAGATCCCTGTGGTGCTGCGCTCCATTCGGGGAGGCAGCATGAAGCGCAAATCAATATGGATTAAAACACTGTAAGGAGCTATCTGCCGACTTCTCCTCACTGCACACAAAGGGAACATGCATGCTATGGTCGAGCTTGATCGTATACTCTTTTTCTATCATACAGAGAATGTGACGAGTGGGTGATAAACATGCTGTGGACAGAGGGCCATGCCTGTGCAATGTCCGCTTCGCGCCTCCTGTGGGGTGTATCCATCAAGTTGCTTTGAGAACTGCATAGTGGGAGGGGGGCAGGAATCAGTAACTCATTCCACCTGCCACACCTAGATCGAGTGTCACACACACACAGCCACAGTCCTGGTGGTAGGCCTCAGCCCCCACAACAGTTGTGTGCGTCCCGCAGCGCACTGCAAGACGCCAGAGATTATCCTGTCGTTTGCAGACAGTCACAGAATGTTAATCCCCAGCCATCTTCTCTTCTGTACTGCTAAATCTGAATCTTACTCTCAATTGCTCCTCCTCTGTGGCTTGCCTCTTTCTTTATCCATCACTCTCAGTCTTCTTACAATCCACAAAAAAAAATCTTCCCCACATTAGCAGCTCTAACTCCTTTCCACGTTCGGTTTGTGATGGCATCCAATCCTCCCTGAAACTGCTGATCTCTGTTTCCTACTCGAAAGTGACAAGGCCTTATTCCCATTCTCTGTTATCCTTTCTCTCCACTCCTGGGCACAGCCTTTGCTATCAGCCCTGCATTGATCTTCGCATCCCCAAGAACACAAAACACCAATCAGGCTGTCATAATCACTCAGCTGGAGGAGGAAACGCAGAACACCAAGTGCAGCTGCCTGATGTTGAAGATGAGAGAATAGAAAAAGCATGGGATCTTCAGCTGAATGTTCGCTGGATCTTTTCTTTATTTAAAATGTGGAAAAAAATAAAAGGGAATATAAAAAGTTTACTAACTACACTGCTAATTCTGTCCTGTTTATGATAGTACAGATTTTCAGCTCTTTATTTTATATTTGTAGGCAAGAATAATAAAGTCGCAGCTGCTAAAAAATGACAGGAAAAATCAATCTGTTCTCCAGCAGCATCTTTTCTCTAGTCACTCCCATTTTCTCTCATAAAAGTTGAACTCTAAAAAGCTCATACTTCTTTTTACAACTTGTCCCACAAGATATTTTTCATCAGCACACCATGACTGCTCACTTCCTAATAATAAATGTAGTTTACGATCTGTCGGCAGTTTCCAGACTGTTACCACCTTCATATTGTTTTTTCTTGTCAGGCAAAAACACCGCTTGCCAACAATATGCCTTCACACACCAAAGCATCTCTCCAGCACAAATGATCTGGCAGATCAAAGTGCTGTGAAGCATCCAGCGCTCACTTAGGCCCCGTGGAACGCTGTTAAAGGTTTACACCTGCATATGTTAAAACAAGCCTTTCTTGTTTTCTTCTCTTATCACGTCTCAAACAGAAGCTGGGAAACACATTTAACTAAGGATGCCATGATTTATGACATCAATTGGAAAACCTTCAGATTGTACATTTCTGGTGAGAAAAAAGCTCAAAACTCTGATGAGAAAATCAATGTTAATAAGTATAATTGACACAACAGTAAAATGTCAGTCCTCTGTCTGCTACACTCCATTACACGAAGCACATTGTAAAACAAAGAATAAAAAAACAAAAAACAAAAGCCTGTGCTAAAAGATTCAGACCTCCCTGAGACAACCCAACATATTTGCATTGCTTTGAATTATTTTCTGAACTTTCTAATATAAATCCTCTCAGCACTCAAAACCATTCAACACACGAAATAGACAAACACAGTAGTGTGTGAAATCACAATTAAGGAAAAAATAACAGGGTGTGACAACAGTGATGGATTGCTTCAGTGATCAATGAACCAATACAGTCTATCCAAATTGAAAATATTGATCAAAAATCAATCGACTAATCATTCATAAGGCACCCTTTTAAAAAATGTAGAATTACTCGTGTGTATCTGCTGGTGTGTGTGTGTGAATGTGGACGATCTGTCAAATGCCTTTTCGGGCTGACCTGTATTGATCTGGAGTTGGAGGACTTTGGCTGCTGAACCCCCTCTTGTGTGTATTTGTTGGTGTTTTTTTGGGGGGTAGTAGATGCTTTCCTTTAAAAGGCAACTTGTACATACTGTGCTACGGTTACATATCTTTTGTAGTTCTCAGTTACAGTTAGTGAAGCTGCTGGCTTTCCGGTGGATCCAGACACAATATTTGTGCAGAAAGTAATTTTTTTATGCCTTTTCTAGCGTTCGGAGATTGATTATAGCCATTTACATAGTGCAATTTTCTGCTTCCCCAAAAAACTGTATGGGGAGGTGTTTCATAGAAACCTTGTGAAATCTATGGCCATCAATCCTGAATGGTGGTCCTAGATGTAAGCAGTGACTAAAGTTCCCTCTTGGAGCCTTGACAACCAAAAAAAAAAAAAAAGGAAAAAAAAAAGAAAAGAAAAGCCTACAGCGAGTTACAGACAGGGTCAAAAACTTGGGATTAATTTCCACAGTGTGACCGCAGCCACAGCCTGGACTCTAAATGAACCTTTTTTGATAGCTGACCAGTGTGTCCTGCAGATTCCTAAAGTTGTCAGACAGTTACATTTTCTGAGGGTGTCATAAGTCAGATTATTAGTGCAACTAAATGCATTTCATCATGCATGTTGCTCTAAATCCTTTTTATTTACATTTTCCTAACAATGCAAACACTGTTATTGTCAAAGAAATCAACATACTAAATACATTAATGTGGTATTTTCTAACAAGGATCAAAGCAATTTATTCATTAATCATTTATAAACTGGTTGTTTTAAACCAACAACCAGTCATATTTTTGGTTTTCATGACACATGTCACTTACCTATAATTAAATTTAGCTTCTCATTCAGCTGCACTCATGCCAGCAACACACCCAAGAAGCCTTTAACTGGGTGGACAATCAATAGATTGCATAAGTTGCAGCAGGATCACTCTTAACATAAATTTTAATTAGTGTGTGAAAAAGCCTTAATTAAGAGCTTTGAGCTCTTTGTAATGTCTAAAACAAAACATTTTACAAGTTCATTAAAATTGCTTAAATCATAGCTTTGACTATTTTTAATATTGCACTATAAAAATTAAAATATATGAAAACTTATTGCTTTGGGAAAAGACAGTTACTGATTTCCCTCTTCAGGTTCTACATGTTCAGGAGCTGTTTTATTTTGTGCACGCTGACTTAAGCCTCTATCATGTTAATATGAGGACTAATTCATTCACTGTTAATTAACCAATACCTGAAGCCTTCGCACAGTAACTGAAACAGTGCAAACATCTCTAAATTAAGAAAAGGTAGTTTTACACACAGTGTCAGAGCAACATTAACTTCACTCATGAATTTGTTGATGCGTTGTTTCCATCTGTGAATTGCGCTTCAAAGTTGTGCGCAGCTTGTAAGCTACTTCATTTGCAATTAGTTTTGCTTTTCTATACTAGTACCGTAATTAAATGCAGCTGCGTTTCCTTACTCTAGCCTGGCAAAAGCAAAAACAAAGTTGATCATATGAGTTTGTTTATAAAATGTAAATTTATATGATTATGTTCATGTAAAACTTACCTCACATATACTGTAGTATACTTTAGGGAAAAGGTCATTCTTGGAATTCATAAAATGTCAGTATCTCTTAACATTTTTAAAGTTGTTGTTGTCCTGTATATCATGCATCTTCTAAGTATAAGCTGCCAGAGTCTTCATAAATAATGAAAATAAAGTAGTTTTGGTGGCTAACTGCTGTGACGAGACACCTTCATAACAAAAATCCAGCTTTTCTGCAGAGAGAATGTCAAATTCATATTTTTATTATGATGTGAACTAAAACTTAAGGTGTTAATTTCACATCTCGTCATTAAAGCTTTAATGTTGACAGTTAAATGTAGGCTATATATTGTTCACAATTCTCTGGTGACCCCCTGAAATTACATTGCGACATGGGGGTTTGGATTTCCAGTTTGAGAACAACTGGCTTACTGTACGGCTTCTTGCTCTGAGGTTTCATTGGTCAAACTGCAGGATTTGTCTCTAAAATCACATTTCAGTTTATACCTAATCCTCAAACTATTATTACATTTATTTGCCTGTTAGTTGTTGCAAATGAATATATTATGAAGCCCCCTTTTTTGGTAAATGGGACAACACTGACAGTCTTCTACTTTCTCCTCTTTTCTTTCTCTATTTTTCACAATATTTTTTACATAAAACACAAAAGAAATCCAACAAAGCAATGATGGTTTTAAATGGTGAATGGGACAAATACATGATGGCAACACCATCCCAGCATGCAACATGGCAGGGTGTGCCTGCACATTTGCCATTGGAATCTTTCAAGTTGAAATACTGCTTTAATATCATTAGTGGTAAGAAAAATGAGTTTTTGATTTGTGCAACAACTTACTGACAGTAATGATTCAGGTAATCAATTGTGCCACATTTTATGTATACGCGCATCCTGGCATTGCTTATTGCCGTTTTTAATTCCAACATATGTGCATTTTCATGATCACACGTAAAAGGTTCAGATGTTGCAGTGTTCCCTCACTGGTCTGTGTTCTGGATGAGCTTCATGGTAAATACAATATATTTCAAGACTTTAATTTTCAAGGAAGATGTGCCATTTACTAACCACAGAGGAGCAGAATCAAACACTATATTTCCTGCTTCCACAAATAGAAAGTAATAAAATAAGGCATAGAGGGAAATTAACAATAGTAAATAACAGTGAAAACTTTTCTTTAAATGTAATGTAAGATACCTAGAAGAGATAAATATGAATTCATTTTCACAATATCAGAGTCGCTAAAGAGAAATAAATAAAGTAAAAGTCGAGCTCCACATCTATCTTGTTTTCTTTCATGTCTTGTTTAATGAATTTGTGTTCATTAACTTGAATTTTGTCCGTCTTACAGAATAAGTTATTAAATAAACTTTTTTCTTTTATCAGTTAAAACTGCTTCAAGAAAAGAAACATTATTTAGGTAATCTGCTCCAACGTCTCAGTTCTTGTGCATGAATACACAAGTCCTTTCTATTCATCTCAAGGTTGTAACCTTAGGTATTACATTTAAAATGTTTTTTTAAAAAAGAGAGAAAAATAACTTTAACTAAACACCTCAAGGCAAAATAAATGAAAAATAACCTCACCCTGCGGAACAAAAAGTACCCTTTTGTTATCCATCTTCTCTCACTACACACTCCACTCTCACTTACTTCTGCTGTGTCTTACTAATGAAAACTGATGAAAACTCCACAGCTCAATAACACACACATTAACACTAATTCATGCTCACAGAGACAAACAATCTGGAGTAAATATGTCTGACTTTCCAATAGCCGAAGAGGACGAAACAAACAAACAAAATAAAATAAAATAAATAAATAAATAAAATAAAATAAAAGAGAACACAAACCCTCTGGGAAATTTTCTCTGATCGAATACAGAGAGATTAACAGGTTGGACGTGTGCTAATGAGCAGGGGATCATAATGAAAGGAGCTCGTAAATGTAGATGAGGCATGTGAACAAGAACTGTAGCTTTGCTTCGAATCAGATAAAGCACAGGAGTAATGTACGGAAACCAATTATTTCCCTGTTCCCCCTGCCTGCTGAACATCGGCATACTGACAACGTTTAACAGCAATTGAGGAAAATGCAATGGTCTGATTTACGGAGTGAATATCACAACAATTACAGCAAGATGTGCAATTATAGTTTTAAGAAGCAATGCTGGGCTCCCTCAGCTGGAGCCCAGTTAGAAGCTATAATAATGTGTGCAACAGCCTGTTTCAAAGACAGAAACTGACAAGCAATACAGTAGATTACACAGAGACAAGTGCAACAAAGGACAGATCAACACATAAAATACAGGCACATTGAGGCAGCTAGGTCTGAAATGGGTTGAAGACTCAAAACACAAGCTGTAGTCAGAACTTACTGATCACATAATCTCCAAATGGATCCTCATCATCCTCGTCGTCTAGGTAAGCTGTGGGAGCAGATATGCAAGAAAGGAAGAAAAAGTGGGAGAAAAAGGTAAAAATAAAACCAAAAATTATGAGAAAACAAGAATGAAAGAATGAGCTTGAAAATAAAAACAAACCAAACTAAAATACCCCAAGATGACAAAATAAAACTGAATAAAAAAATATGGCAAAAGAAATTAAGATGGAAGCAGCTCTGCCCTCCCATCATTTCCCTTTGATTTTTCATTCTGATGTCGCCAACATTCATTAGAGGGGAACGTACTGACAAATAAACTGCCGAAATTGTCTCGGCACCAGGCAGAGGAGAATATGACCACTCGTAATCAACTGGAGAATTCTCAATTTGCTCAGTGTTTCCTCACTTTCTGTGGCAGGTTTGAGGATTGCATGTAGACCCATTACAGCTTGCAGATTATAAGTATTGTCATGAAGATAGAAAACAAATATCTGTGTGGATATTTCTTTCTTACTAATACTAATGTTCAACTATGGGTGGATCTTTGTTGCATGATTGCAAGACCAGTTAGCCCCAGTAACACACTCCTTCACTGTCACATTAGTCTAAGTATCCCTCTATAATCTCCTCTTCTCCTCTTCCCTCTATCACTCCTACATCCTTTTATCTGAGACAGCATCCATCTACTGTGATCAATATCCCAGAGCTTTTATTAAACATAATACTTATGCATCTGACTCTTTGTGTGTCTGTCTTTGTGTGAAAGTGTTACCAGCCTTCACCTCAGTATCAGCTGTGGTCCATCTGCATTTTCATTCAGTCAAAGATGCTCAAAATAGAAAGCTGACCCCAGTTTTTTAAAGTCATCTTTTATCTGTGCGATTGGACGAGCATGTTTGAGCGCTGTGTTCATTGCGTTGAATTGGCTGGTTGTTATTGATCCCAGAGTGTAGGACATTATTCAAACTGAAGACACGCACATACAGATACCCGCTGTGTCTGCATGTGCCCATCACTATTTTTTTCATCCTAGCATGCACAGCTATTAGCGCCTGGACAAAAAGTCCTTCAACCAGTGGGCGAAGTATAGAGGTGTACAGAGACACTTCCACGCACACATGCACACATTCACAGTGGTGTGTATTTGTGAAAGCGAGCTGTCAGTGCTGCTCTCACACACCATTCATCACAAGCTACTAATTCTGTTAGACCATTGTGGAGCCTTTCGCACCCCACGTTGCTCTCTGAAAACTCAATCAGAGGCTAATGCCCCCAACCCTTTGAAAAGACACACACACATACACACATGCTCAAGCTCTCACTTTCAGTTTCTTACTCACATGCACTCTCTAAGGCCTTTAGGGGACAGCAGTGGTCTTGGGGGACCCCACAAGCCCAACTCCATAAGTGTTGCTTGCATTTGATAAACAGGAGCTGCATGAAATTGGTTACTGGTGTTGAGTGTGGCTGCAGTGGGGATCTAACAGCTACGATCTTAAAGAAAAGGGTCATACAATCAGTGAAAATGTGCATTTTGATTGTAATGTATTACACTGTGATGAGGTTATAATTGAATGCTGTCTCAACCTCCTTGATTAGGAGAAAATAATCAGCTTGTAGGGGAAAAAAGAAGATGTCAGCTGACTTCAATGTGTGTTCATTGAAGTGTGTTTTTTTTTTGGTAGTACACTAAATGACATCTCTGGTACACAGACTTTGCCACCTGTGCCAGTAGATTTGATTAGTTAATCAGAAAAATCACTTTCCCACACTGTGCGTTTATAAAGCATAATTGCAACTTCAGCTTAAAAAACTCTTGACTGCAGCTGTTTCATATAAGGGACACGGGAATTTAAGAAATTTCTTCCTTTTTTTTCAACTCTCTTCAAAAAAGAGGATTGTGAAAGGGTCGGTGAGGGAAACAAGGCAATTGAGCGTGCCTAGATGGGGGCAGGGTAAGTCGAAAAGGCCACACTAAATTTAGCGCCACCTTTTCATTCTCTAATTATGAGATTAATGCATCCTGCCACATACGTCACAATACTAGCCTGTGATTTATTATCCATACGACCAGATGGAGAGATTGAGTCAGTGAAGGAAAGAGGAGAGGGAGATAGCCTGAAAGCATCTAATCAGCATGCATGTGCGATTGGGCCGGGCTTTGGCGGCGCAACCAGCAGTTGGTATATATGCAAAGTCTGCTGTATGAGTAAAGCTGAGATTTACTAATGCAAAACACTGTTAAGGTAGAATGAAATTCTGTCTCTTTCCTTAACCAGCTGTTATATAAAGAGATGGAGTCTCCTCTCTGTATACACAGACTGCCTGAACGAGCTTTAGGTTTAAATCAACGT
Organism: Pseudomugil tenellus; assembly: GCA_037177515.1. NCBI lineage: Eukaryota > Metazoa > Chordata > Actinopteri > Atheriniformes > Pseudomugilidae > Pseudomugil > Pseudomugil tenellus. The sequence goes on along the minus strand of JBAMHX010000008.1, from coordinate 26,299,654 downwards.
CAAAGCCTGATCTTATTTCATCTAATGCATGTTTTAATCATTCTCCATTCTGATCGATGCAGTTTGGATGTGGCCAGAAGGCACTGCTGTAGAAATTTACAAGTGCTCCTATTCTTGCGCTTGTGTTTCCAGACGGGCGTTTTACGAGGCCGCGCATAGTGCAACGGTAAATCTCTTCCTCTGGCTTGCCAAAATGAAATCACCCTGTACTGCTCTCTCTGGCCATATCTGTTTGCCTCGCTGAGCTTGTGCAAAAGAAACTTGTATTGACTCTGCCAAGTCAATGCTGTAGTCTCTTTATTTTTATAGTGTCTGGAAGGAGCAATAAAGTCTTTATTTAATACTCAATAGTAAAGCTGGACGTAAAGAGACTTTAAAATCTCTGAGTTGCATTTACAAAACTAACATATTCAGTCTTAGTGAGCTCTTCTTTAATCACATTTTAGCTTTAATAAATCATTTGAAAAAACTAATGACAACAACAAGAAAAAAAATCTAATAGTTTTGATTGAGACACTGATGCAGGTGTCAGGTGTCTGCAGAGAAAACAAAGGAAAACCATGTGAGGAACAAAGTCAGATGTCTCTGTGTCCATGTCTGACGTCCTGTAGAGGCTTGAAAAGAAGCTTCATGTGTTTCCAAAGGGAAACACATGAACCAAAGATCAGATAAATTTAGTAATCTTTAAATCATTGATAGAAAGCAGATTTTTACTGAACCTGAAGGACATTAAAAATATTGTTCTTGTGAAAACAAAAAAAAAGTAAGCCCTGAATTGAAATGTTTTATTAGTTCTTTTTACAATAATTAAATAATTCATGAAGATCTTATTACTGGAAAACGAATCAGCCACCCGTATCATTATAAATGTATATAATTTTGAGTTTTTCCTCTGTATGTTAAAGCAGTTCTTACCAGTCAGGCATGGACAAGAAAAATCTGAAGGGGTTTTCCCCTTTTTATCTTTCTCACGATTCACGAACGCCTTTAGATTGATGTCTGAAGGAGGGTGGAACATGTCAGACTCTGTTGTATTTTTTAATTCTTCCTAAGCAGTGTTTGCAGGGTCAATTTACGTCCCACTGAGAGGCTGCTACTGCAGGGGAGAGTGCCGCTGTGTCCAAGCGTGTGACTGGTTCGCAAAAATATTTAGTTGGAATCAGAATATGAGGTATTCACAACGTCTGTGTGAATACCAGGATGCAGGTTTCTCCTGGTGCCATTCATTTCAAATGTCAGTGCTTTAAATGCTGAATCTGACTGTTAAAGCTTGTTCTTATTTCTGCACATGTTCAAGAAATACAGCTAATCCAAAATGCATCTTTCAATGCAACTGACAATTTAATTCTTTTACTTATCATTTACCAGTTTGGGGGGTGGGGGGTGGGGGTTGGGTTGCACTGAAAACTAAATATGCAAAACTATCCAAAATGTATTTTGTACTGAAACATTTAACTTTGTGGTCCTTCACTCTGTCAGTGTTGGCCTGACATTGGTTGATATGACGTTTACATATTCATAAACATACCAAAGTAATGTCGATATTCATCCTGAAAGTGTTTCTTTTAGCTTTACACAAACCTTTTCCTTTCATCTTTCATCTTTTGTTTATTCTTAACACATATGTCTTTAATAACTAAGTCTCAAGTGTGTCCTTTTCCTTGACTCCAAAATACTAATTTCAATTTAAAGGTTAAGTATTGTTAAATAACATTTTTTCAACTTTAATTAAGTCTCTGTGCATTAATTCCTGTCTAATTTTAATTTTTATGTATTTTTTCCAATACCAATCTAATTTTACAGAAAGATGCTGCCATGGAGGAACAAAACTCATGTTCAATACTCTGCATCAATAATGTGGCTTTTAGTTAGAGTTGGCGTGTGTGTGGTGCTAACTGTGTTGAGACTAAAGACACCAGGCATCTATTCCAAGGATCACACTTTTAAAATTTGTTATTGACTCAGGTTTTGTTTGGTTTGTTTTCCAGGCTTTTCACGTCTATCAAAATCAAAGACTTAAAAATAGCACCTGTAGTTAAGCAACCCGAAATATATTTATACTTCATTTTCAAGTTCATTTGTCATCGTCTTGACATGAAATGGAGTAACGAGGATAAAAGAAATGATGTAAAAAATGTGTAAATATATTCATCACTTCATCTACAGCCCATTGCCCTTCTGACACAAAACTACTCACAAGCGCACACACATACTCTCCCAGTAACACAAATTACAGTAAGATAGAGGTGTGTAATAACTGTCACTGGGATTTCTATTTTGGAACTGAACTTGGCAATAGGGCACACGTGCATGCTAATCCACATACATGCTCATGCCCTGGAGGAGAAACTGACACTTTTAAACCGACACCTGTCAGTCATGCTGCCGAGCTGTACCGACAGGAGCTTAACAAGAGCCGGTGAGAGGCGCAGCATGAGTGAACAGAGGACAGAAGACGAAGAACCTTGAACGATGAAGAAAAAAGATGGGAGAGAGGAAGGAGATGGTTGAAGGAGGAGGAGAAGGGAGCGAGGGTGAGACTTTTGAAGATTGTTAAGACGGCGCGAGATGAGAGCGAGCGAGGCGGCGTGGTGTTTGGTGTTTTTGGCACGTCGCCGTCTTTTTGATTTGTTAGTGTGTGCTTATGATGTGTTCCTCTGTCAGTCGCTATTATTAGACCCTCAGATCAGCATGTTGCTATTTTGACATTGGGCCTCCTGTTACACCTGTTTCACACTTTCGCTCACATGTGAAGGCTTTGGGCTCATAGACTCTCAGGTCCAGACAAACAAGGCAACATGACAGACCCTGAAACATTTACACACATGATTTCTCAGCGCAGCTCAGTGGGGGGGGGGGGGGGGGTGGGGGGTGGGGGGGAGGGGTTGAAGGACACACAGGTAAAATTGGGTGAGATTTCCTCAAATCGGAAGAG
>JBAMHX010000008.1:26271085-26294416 GCA_037177515.1 Pseudomugil tenellus | reverse complement strand
TGCTTCCCTTTTCCATTCTTTTTATATATAAACTCTTTTGAACAACAGATTCGATATAAGCACATATATATATATATATATATATATATATATATATATATATATATATATAAGAAAGAAACAGCACATTTTCTTGTTTGTTGTTTGTGATGTATTTTTCAGTAATTCTTGATACATTGCCACAGCAGGTGAGGATAAGTTCAAAAGATCTGGTCTATTTGACTAAATGCAGTATTTAAGCAACTGCAACCAGCTGAATGCTGCAACTGAACCCCTACAGAACCAAATCTACAGATGTAATTGTGGTAAATCTAAATGTGATATACTGTCATGGTAGGATTTGTAATATCAATAAACTCAATTATCCTTTGAGCCAGTAAAGTACTGCACCATATTCAAACTTGTGATTTACAAGTTGGTTACATTTCCAGTCATTGTCGGATGAGAGCGTGGACTACTAGTGTGTATGCATAGGTTTAGCTTCTCATTGGCTGAGTTCTACCCCATAACAGTAAAAAAAAAAAAAAATACTGTGCAATCCCAAAAATCAAAAACTTTTTTTTCAGAATGACAGACACACTGGTGAGACCTCAGCAAATAAGGGGTTTAAAAGCAGAGTTTAAAGGCCTTTTCTGAGTGATATTGATGAAAATAAAGATGACTCTCTAAGAGCTGTCCAACCATTGTCATTAAAATCACAAATATGCCAATCAATAAAACCTTCTCTCATGGAATCTATGCTGTACATTAATGTTATGATCCCCTTTTATTCTGAACATAATGTGCTCCAAGTTGTTCTTATTTGCTCATTAAATGTTTTTCACTTTGTTTCGTGCTATGTAAACAGCAAGAAGGTACACAGCTAACATGTATGATCTCAGCCACACTACAGAGTCCTTTATCCTACCTGACTCATCGTCAGACTTGTCATTCTCAGAGTCAGTGAGGGTGAGCGCTGAGTTCTCCCGACTGGACACTCCTGAGCTCCGGCGAGACTTTACCCCTCCACGTCCGGCCCACAGCTGAATAGCTCGCTCTGGCGACAAGGGCCCCTCCGGGTCTGAGTCGGCATCTGAGCCTGCACTGAGTGAGTACCCCCTCTGGAGGAGTCCCAGGTCAGGACAGTAGGGAACAGCAGCGGGATGCGGAGTGGGAGTTGGGTCGCACACTCCCAGCTCAGCCAGGGTGAAGTTACCCCCTGCAGGAGGAAAATGGAGTGTAAGACTGCAGGATTGTACGAAATAGAGATAAACGTAAACCTGCGACACTGGCACAAATACTCACACAAGTAAATGCACGCACCCGTCTACAAAACAAACCCACAAGTGCACACAGAAACACACTATTTCTCAGAGAAACACACTCATTTTGAAACTATGAAGGCAGAGGATGAAAATTGGGCTTTTTTGTGGCAGGTGGGGGGTTGGAGGGGAGTGTGACACAGCATGAATCAGGCATAAAATACAAGCTAGCTGCTGGAAGGAATGTGTACTGGCCTGCAGGCCTGTTAAGGCTGTCTTAGAAAACCTGCTTCCTTCGCTTTAGTGATCCACATTGGCATTCATGAGCTGTTGATGTGAGATCAAAGCGCTGTTCACTTGATGCCTCTTAGACTGTATTGAAGCTCCTTTGCTGCCTTCTGGGTTTGATCATCTCTCCACCTAGTTGCCATCATGCACTGAACCTCAGGCTAACTGAACATACTGCAGTGTGCTGCAGTGCTAGTCCAGATGCCCAACACTTTCTCCCTCAAGACAAACCAACTCGTCACATCCAAAATAAATATATAAAATTATCCAAATTAAAGCACATCAAAGGAGATCAATAAACAGCACTGCGGCCCAATTAAATCCAAGCTGAGGAAAAAGCAATTAAGGAAAAAGGCATGCTCAACCAATTTATTCTCTATACTAATTAAAAGAGTATTGTGGATGCAATCGCTCACCTTCAGCTGCTGGAGTAAAGGGATCAGGGGAAAAACAGTTGTGATTCACTTCATTAGCAGTTTGTGAGGGAGTGTAAAGGAAGAGGCAAATGAAGAGAGGTTGGCATTGTGGCTGACACCGTCTGATTCAATGCACTGGGGTTCACACAGCTGTGTGACTGGGTTAACTGTGACTCATCAGGCGTACAGATGCAAGCAGAGAAAAAAAGGAATCAAACAGATAGAAATCATCTGCTGCATCTTCACGGGTCCTCTTCGCTGGTTCCCTGGGACTTCAAAGCTGGACTGAAAGTAATGAAGATGTGGCTGAAAGGAAACTTAGTAAGGAAAGTGGTGGAAGGTTCTAGATGTCTAGACAAACAGATGGGACTAGACTACGCCACAAGTCAATGCAGCTAACATGCTGCAGCTTAAATAGCTTTCAAAGAGCTACGGTGCAAAACCACTAAATCACTCGAAGAAATCAGAGAACATTACCATTCCAGGTCTTCCTCGCTTTTCCGTCTTTTTCTCCCACTTATTATAAAGGGAAAAAAATGGAACTTTCTTTACTAAATATAACACTAGGGACACTACTGCACAGTGCCACGTGCACAGGATCTATCTACAGTCATTGGACCCATACCTGAGATGAGGTATCGTAGGACGGGAGAGAACTCCAGGAGGCCTGAGAGAGTAAAGCACAGTGGTTCTTTAAAATCAGTCACAAATTTAAACTGAATGAAGTTCCACACTAACAGTTAGGATTAGTCTTTATGAAGTACACAAACACAGATAGTCTATGCAAATACTATGTGGACACAAAGTGTGTGTATGGGTGTATCTGTGTGTGTATTTGCCACAGGTATCTTAAATTACATCCCACTGGACACTGCTCTGTACCATTAACATCCCATAACTAGTGATTACACATGTAAAATCCAATTTCTCCTTATCACCATCAGCTGTAGACACAGCCTGATGTCCCGTGTACTCAAAGAAAGATGGATTGGTGCGAGGGGATGAAGCAGACATGAAAATCTATCTGAGTTACTCCACAAATAGAAAACCAATTGCATGTTTGTTATATGATATTATGACAGATGTGGAGGCATAATGTGGTGCTGCATTTTAATCAGATCAACTCAGTCTGTATAATATCACTACTGTCATACTTTGGCTCATGATATGTGTTTTGGGCCTTGTGGCTTCAACTGCTGCCTTGAGCAAGGCATAGATGGGTCAGTTCATGGTGTTTTTGCTTGTACTGTATCCCAGCTTGAAGGGAATACGATTCACAAAACATTTTTTGATGTCTAAATATTTGTTTCCTTTTGGTAAACCCATACCTTTTCCTAGAGAGTGAGGGTAGGTAACTGTTGAGGACAGTTAGTCGCTACAAACGATTATTACAAAGCTTTAAAGCGTGTTTGGATTGATAATCCTATTATAATATACATTTCTGTTTATAAAAATACAAACCAGTCAGTATTAAACTTGTCCTTTGGAAAGAGTGCTGTTGTTTAAAGTTGGTAAAACCATCGCATATGTCATTATACCTCCCAATATGCCACCCAATATGCCACTTTGTGGCTACAATATAGAAATATTACTCCGGTTCTCTTTACATAGACTCTTTAATGCTGCCATAAATATCATGGATTGATTACTAACTGCATCTTTTCCCAAACAGCCATTGTTAAATGATATTAAGTTCTAGAACACCGCAAGTCTCCTCTTGTTTTTCTTCCTAAGCTGATATGCAGAGACCGATAATGATCCTTTGAGACCACTACGAGACAACCCTCTTCTTTCATTTTTTATTTAGCTAACTTGCCATCTGCGATCAAGTTGCTTTTCTCTCAGTGTATAATGACAGAAGCATTGATCTTGTGTTTGTGTGGTCACTTTCTGTCGTCTAGATTGTGCTCTGGACACAAATAATCCAGTTTGCGCAGAGAGATTTGGAGCAGCATGCAGTGCTCCCTTGTAGACGATCTGTTAAATGATTATTGTACACCAAAGAGACAGTTTTCCCACCATCAGTTTCTCAATGAAACTTCAGTGAGTTGAGCATGAGCTGAATGGTAATGTGATGATCTACTTGAACACACCTAACTTAATGAAATATCAAGATAATTTGATCAAGAGTTTTAGTAGAGATACAAACCCGATCAATGTAATAAAGAACTTAAACTGCTTTGTGCCATAATATCGTTAGCATTCATCTATATTTTACACTTACAGAAAACCATGTCTACATAGCTGATATTCAGATTATTTTAACCATTATACACCAATTGTATGGTTAATTTATATTTGTTATGTAAAATTATGAATTATAGCCTACTGGGCAATCAGCTGAAAGCACAATTACAAGTGAAGTGAGACAAAACATTTTCAACAAGAAATGTGCTAATATGTGACTATGTTAAAAAGAGGAGGAGAACCACAGAATGAAAGTTATCAAATTAGGAACTGATAATCAGTGCACATGAAAATGATAACACTAGATGTACAAGAATGGTAATTAGTATAATCAGTCTCATTGAGATTAAAAAGGTTTTAATAGAAATGATGAAAAAAAAAAAGAGAGAGAGAGAGAGAGATGTGTACAGTACAGACTAACATTTCTAAAAAGTAGGTTAGCAGTTTTTGTGTGTTGACATGTCATAACACTGGGCTGCAGGGCTAAAATAGCATGATACAAAATGTTTATTTGAATATTCATTAAGGCAAAAAGAGGAGCAAAATTAGAGGTGCCACATGTGCGCTGGTCACAAATTGGTTTGATCAAAGTTTAGCTGAAAATAAATTGAGGCCTGAGAAACATTTTAGTTTGGGTTAAAACTGGGGCACGTTGCCATGGTCACAAAAATAAACACTTGGCTGGTTTGAAAATGAATGAATGAAAAATACTTTATTAATCCCAGAGGGAAATTCTGTAGTCCTTTGTTTCAGCTGGTTGGAGTTTTTCACACACTGGAACAAGGAAGGATGTTTTCTACATCACTGGTATTCTTTTCTGATTCAGACTGGTGTTGAACTGGTGCTGGAGAATCGGACATAGTTGTCTAGAGCAGGTCTTGTGAACTCTGGGACTGACACCATCTGGACTTGAAACCAGGAGATGTGGAGGGAGATGAGGTTGTGTTCAGGTCCTTGACTGAGCTGCAGATTGACAGATGATAGTGAAAGCTATGCATCCAGAAATCCTGCATCGCTTTCAGGATGTAGGATGAGACCATTTAATGATCTTACAGATTTCACTGCTGTAAAAGATATTTTCTGTATGCTGGGATGCTGATAACACTGGCCGTAGTCTTCTATAAGCAAAACTGCAGCTGTCCAGGTGCTCAGGTAGCAATCTGTAATAATAAACATCTGGTACACGTTAACAGTAGAGATGTTGATATATATGAGGGGATGGTTAACTGAAAAACAAATAAACATTACTCCGTACGAAAAATTCCTTGAATGTCCAAAAAGGATCTCTTCTTCACCATGACATGAATATCATGCTCAGAATTGCTATTGATAGAACTCCCAGAAACTATGGAATGGTATGAGTTAGCTTAAACCACATAAGAACAATTCACTCCTGTACATGTTTGTATGAAACCATCCATACTAAAATCAGAACTTTGTTGAACAACAACTATGGACAACTTCAGACAGTAAGTAAAGCAACACCTACAGTAGGGGATATTACCGACTTTATGCTCAGAGAAGCTGTCTGCACATGCACACTGTGCAACAGTATTTTAGGTGCGTTTCATTCCTACATGTCCACAGCCTGATGTAACCAGGTAGGGACATTTGCACAATATTTTATTGAAATTTTACTGAAAGAAAATAAAAAGAAATCTGACCACGCAGTGTGTTAGCGCCGCAATGAAGTGACGAGATGGATGATAGACTAACGTATCTATTTTTTATATTATGCGATCAACTGACACCACCTTCGCAATCGACCTGTAGATCGCGATCGACGTAATGGGCACCCCTGGTCTAGTCTTTCTTGTTAATTATATGTTTTATTATTTCTCATATTTAGCCATGTATAACATGTAGATTAGATAATATATAGCACTTTTACTATCTGGTCGTTGTCTGTCTTGATTTCTGTGGTCATGATTCAGGTAAATTCAAACTAGAATTTACGACATAACATTTGAGATTGATTGATTTATTGAGACTGATTAATTATTGTATTCTTTGATTGAGTTATCAACTCATCATCTAATAAGGTTTCCTTCTTAATACCTATAGTGTTACCAAAGTAAACTAGAAAATAGGAGGTGGTGCCTTGAAGTTAATTTTAAATTAATTAGTAATTGTTAATATTAATATTTCATATTAATATCAACATATTAATCCTATTAATCCCATTAAATGCTACAGCCCACACAAAGGTTCCAGTAGTAACGTATTTTCTTTTATTGTTATACAGATTTTTTTAATGGAATTTTTTTTTAAAACGAGAGAAAACGAAAAAACAAAAACAATGCAGCACCAACAATAAGAAGATTCTTTAAATGCTAAATGCTTCAGTGCTTCCATTTTTGTCTCTACTTGCTCATAAAATACCTCTATGAAAGAAAATGAGGCCATTCCATCCAATAATTCCTTGCAGCTGCAACATTCAAAGCAACGCTAGGTTATTTTTATGTAATTACACAGGGGTTAGTTTGAATACATAAGAGGACAGGATGATGAGTGTGAGCAGAACTTGTGAACTTACTTTCCATTTAGTTTGTTGAAAACACAAGATTGGAATTAATTTTGTATATGATATTTGTCTTTAATGAACTTTGGGGCTGGAGGGACAGACTGGAGACTGTCCCTGCTGCTAACTTAGGGTGGATGCACAGTGCAAATAAGTCTGGTCCCTGCTGTATCATAGGACAAATACCGAAACAAACCAACATGTACACTAATATCTAGGGAGAATTTAGCACCACCAATCAACCTGCCAAGCAATGTTTTGGATTGTTGGGGGGAATTCCCTCACAGCAGCAGGCACAGAAAACATGCAAACTTCCCACAAAATGCTTAAACCATAGTTCAGTTTAGAAACATTCTTGCAACCGTGATAACCACAACATCTCTAGTCAGTATCAAGGTCAAGAAAAGTACTCAGGAAAACAAAGCAGACCAGTGTTATATCGCTTTACCTTTGAAGAGCATTTTTTTATATTTGGTTGAAGCATGGCATGCTTAAAAATACAACTTTATCTGCAACCTTGCTCAGCAGTAATAGTATATCCTGCACCTGTGATAAAGCATAATTTACTGTACACATACCATACACTGTGCAACAGAAAAGCAAGTGATATGGGAGAAATACAGATTTCTTGTTGGAACTTACCACAAAAACCGGAGTGTAATGAGGGAATGGCTGGAAGAGATCTATTAAACTAAATGTACTCCCCTTGATAAAAACTCATTATGCATGCGTGTAGGAGCAAGTGCGAGAAATGTGTCGTATGTGTGCGTGTCGGACTGTTTGTAAGTAGACAGCTCTGAGGGATAGAGGGGCCTATCATTAAAAAATCATTTGTGCTTGTTAGCAGTTTGACAGGAAAACTATAGGCAGCAGGACTCTGCATTATGCTGGTTGACTTTCCCTCGCCCCACTGAGTAATTCTGTAGAGAAAGTGAAGCAGACAGAACTAGAGAATTTCATTGCCTGCAATTATGTTGCTTTTTCCAGATTGAGCATGCAGTTTACAGTCCAGGCCACCCTTGGACATGTCATTTTGAGAGTTCAGGGGAGTGCTTGCCTATAACAAGTTCTGATTTGCCATAAAGCGTTCAACTAGTGAACTGATTTGCACCTTGGTGGAACATGCATCAAAATCAGGAGGCAAATGCCACTGTGCACAGTAGGTTCTCCAGCAATCCCCTAAAATAGCTGAAATTACTGTTAATGACAATAAAAACCTTATTTTCTTTGTCACAGCAAAGAAATACTGGAATTTGTGGTTAATGCGTGACAAAATGTGGCATTTCTTATGATGTGCCATTTTCATTTGCATCCAATTCAAAATTCATGTGCACTGCACTTTAGTGTTCCTAAAGAAAATTAACTTCTCATTTGTTTATTCTTTTGTGTGAATTTTAGAGAAATAAAATATACATATATAGTCCTTTATTTCAATGGGGACTTTAAATGAAGAAATGTTCCAACAGACACAAAAGGAAGAAAAGACAAAGAAGTAAGAAACACAGTGGAAATGACAAGACAATGCAAATTAATAGTTAGGACACAATTACAATGTACCTGGGATCAAATCCCAACTAAATTTCTTCTCTTTGTCTTCCATAATCTGACTGTACTCTTTCATGATGGTCACTTAACAAAGTGCACTTGAAAAGGAAATAAACAGTGCTCAGTGAGTGCACTCTTAGAAAAATGAAGGCAAATCTAGGTTAAAGAAAAACGATAGAATATTATTTTTAATTGTCTGCAAATTGCTTTACACACACCTTAGTATGGCTACAAAATCATACTAAGTATAACACCATGGTTATAGTCGAAGTAAAACAGAAATAATCTACACGCCGAGTTTGCCAAAGATGAACTATTAAAGCAGCAACTAAAAATTAGCTCTCAAAGTAATAAGAAAACAAACAGTGTTGCTTGTTGAATGACATAATGTACATAGATAAACCATCCATCCATCCATCCATCGATTATCTAAACAGTTTATTCCCGTGAAGGGTTGTGGGTAGCTGGAGCCTATCCCAGCAATCACTGGGTGAGAAACATGGTGCAATCTGGCCACAGATAAAACAAAGGGAGTATATTTTAATCAGAAATTAGGGATTAGACTTGAAATCAAAAATATAAACTGCAGATAACAAATGTTTCAGTCTCCTTCCAACTATGAAACTCTGAAACCTCTCCCCTTTGAACATTCTCGTTCAAAGGAAATATGTTTGTCAGAGATTTAGTTGTCTAAATCTCTGGAAACTATATCCTAGTTGCCAGACTGTGTCTCAATTTGGAGTCTAAACACCTTTGAGAGCTGGCTTGTTATCTAGCTACGTCAAAATGGCGCACAAATCACTGTCCCATTTGGAAGACGCTTTTAAATCTATCTGACAAATTAAGACTCCATTTGGCATGCAGTGGAGGTTACTGGTGGTGTATCTTTGACAACCTTGTTTCTCCCAGTATTGTCTCACACAACGCAGTGTAAAAAACTGGTGTTGAGGAGTTGGCAATGTTTTCTTTCAGTCATCTCACTTTAGTAGAAATGTGGCAAAGCCAAATACATTAATGACACTGAAATCCTGTAGTATTTGTTACATTTTAATTGGTTAATGAAATGTCTACTGTCAAGAACACATGTTTTTAGTTTTAAGTGTAATGATCTTCCACTCGTAAAAGACCATTTGAAGAACTTTGATTAACTATTTCACAAGCCTTGGACTTTAGGACAGATAAACTTGGAACAGTAAACGTGGGTTATCTGATCCTTGAAGGTAACCTTTCTTCCCTCATCCTTCCTCCAACTCCAAATGAGGTTGAGACTCCTCTGAACTAACATAACTTGCTTCTCCAGCTATCCACAAGAGGCCTGGACACAAAGGAATTACCCCTCTCATAAACATTTGCCCCTACCAAGAGACAAAAGGACAGTGGGGGAGGCTTTACTTGCCCACACCCCAGTGAAACCTTCGGCTTTCATTTTACGGATTGACCATAAGTTTGATAAAACACAACATTTCATCCATGGTCTAATAAACATTCCATCCAGTTTTATAAGATGTCATATACTCAATATGACAACACATTTTTAGAGTTTTTTGTTTAATCTTTGATGTCCATTCTTTAGTCTTATTTCTTCTCTTGGTTTAATCTTTTTCCATGTTTCATATATGTGCATTTATCCTTTACATCTTGATTTAATGGTTTTATATGTGTCTTATGTTTCATTCATATTCTTTAACTTTAAGATTTAATAAGGTTTACAGAGTTGGCGACTTAAAGGTTTGAAAAGTTACTCATATGCAAATCCATGCAGCCAGCCCACAGAAACCCTGATTGACTAGATTGACCCAAGTCCAGCCTCCCAGGCAGCAGCCCCTATGCTCTGAAAAGGAGACACACACACTTTGCTCACTGTCTTCCCTCTTGTCTTTGTGAACCCTCTTCTGCTTGAGATACGCAGAACAAGACTTACAGTTGTATCTTGACTTTGTTTGAACAGAAAACAAAGGACCATGCTGGATGGGCCACATGGTCAGAACATATGGGACTTTTATCTGAGGATGAAGGATTAAGCTTTCACTGTTTGTAAATAAGTTTGAGCCTCCGAACGGGAGGCTGATTGATTTATTGAGACTGATTAATTTTTCTTTGATTGAGTTATTAAATCTATCATATAACAGGCTCCCTCCTATGCCTATAGTTATACTAAGGTAAGCTACAAAATAGGGGGTGGTGTCCCGATTAAATGATTGATTAATTATTAATATTTCTTATTAATATTAAGTCATATTAATTCCATCAAGCCATTCTCCTTACTCAAGGAACAGATAATGAAAATAAATGAAAGAAAGATTTCCATCTACATTTGGCTTTCAAAATGTTAGTTTACAAAAGATAATTCCCAAATAGATTCAGAAGACATTAGTTATTAAACTAAACATGTTACCATGATGAAAGCAAATATTACATTTAACAATACTTCCCAAATTAGTCACTTACTCTCAGCAACACAGCAGGCCCTTGTGTCTTAGTTGCTTAGCATTAACTAGCATGCCAACTGTTGCTGTGTCATGCTGGACAGCAGCATGGCTATGTAGTATGAATATAATATGTAGAGTCATACTGACAAATGTTCACCAAAATGTATTGACAGTATGTAATTTCTTCTTTTCTCTCTGTCCAACTTTCCTTCCTGATGTGACCATACCACCATTAGCGGAAGGACATTTCCCACCACCGTCTCTCAGTTTCAGAGACAGCAGCAATCTTCATGAAGTAAATGTCAGTTATCTTCACATTCATCTTTTACACGTACCACTATTAAAGCTTTCTACTACTCTTCAAACCAAGAAATGTGCAAATCCTTCCAGATTTCATCAATGTTAAGAAAATAGTCAGTTTCTCATCTTTTCTGCTTACACGTTCAGAAATGCCACCTCAGCAATGATGGAGGGTCTACTTCTGGTGTTTGCTCGGATTAGTTGCAGTATTATAATGTTAAAAGGGAAGCAAGCAGGGCTCTAATTATTGTGGAGCTTAGGCTACATCGACTTATCTGAAAAGCAGCTGAGTTCCCTTGAAAACCCGAGATACTGATAGAGGCTCAGAAATTGTTTACTTTTACGCTATGTTTGATGAGCAAGTTTGTGTTGCTGTTTATTTTTCTTACATGTTTAAATATTGAATATTGTATTACTAACTAGTCTCTCTCAAACACAGCTACTTTAAAACCAATGTAATCTTTATACAAAAAGGCTTTAAAACATTTGATAGAAAGAGGTTTGGATAGTAACGCAATATTGGGAATTTTGAAAAATAAACAAAAATAAAAACTTTATAAAATTTTGTATGGACTCTCTCCATCATCCTTGAATTTATTCATTAAGTTCATATTTTGCATGAGTGATAAAGTAACCAAAACCTCTATGTAGCACCTCACAGACAGTGTTCAGTCAACCGATCCTTTTAGTTTACTTATCTAAAATTTGGAATTCCAGCTGTTAATAGAAATAGAAATGGAAACACAATCAAAAGATCTAAAATAAATTTCAAGTGTTAGCTAAACAGGAAACAGACATGTAACCAATGACTGTCCTCCCAAGTATCTCTTATCTTACATGTTGGTTTGTGTGGATGATCTTCATCTTTGACTGTGTGATTGTTGCTATACATTGTTTTAGATTTCCTTGATCTGCTAGAGAGGAATATAGATGACAAGTATCCATTATCCATATTTTATGTTCTTTTAAAGGCATTGTTCCTTAAAAAAATAGTAGAAACTTTACTATCAATACCAGCACAATGCTTTTTAGACAGTAACCCTGTTTTTCGTTACTGCATTGCTGGGCATTGAAATTCATTCTCATGCACATGATTTGCAAAATTCCAGATCACATTAAAAAAAAAAAAAATTCTGTTGTACATCAATTAATTCTTTCAGAGATACGTGCTGGACATACATTGTAACTGTAATTAAAAAATAATTTAATATTATTGCACTTCCTAATCATCCTTTCTCAGTTCCATGTCAAAACATTCTGTATAATGAACGCAATTTGGAAAAGAATAGGTAAATGTTTAAAAGGAAATGAGGAGACAGCACAGAAAGTGCTGAAAGTGTGAAGTGAACAAAAATTCTTGATTGTTGAATTCATTTGTCAAAGCAATGACAAACGCTTCAGTCCTTAGTTTGCATAGTGCTGCTGTGCTACACTTTGAGAAGATGATAATAAGTTGACTTCGTCTTGGGTTGATAATGGGGAAAAAGGGGAGTGAAAGGGAGAGTGAGGCAAGCTGACGACAAAAATGGGGATCACAAGATGTAGAGGTGAAAACTGATGAAATCCTTCGTCATAAAAAACACTTTTTGCAGAGAGAGAGAGAGACAAAGAAGCAAACTGAATAAAGATATATTATATAAAGTGATCAGTACACTGCAAAATAAAGCGCTTATATATTGAATTGGATTTAATGGTAGCTGGGAGACAAAAATTAAAGAAAAGCATGCTGGCAACCACTGATGGAATGTTACACAAAGATCAAGGATAGAAGTTGTCTGTCTACAACATAAGAATGGACTTTGGTAGATTGCTGAACAGCAATTACTCTTTTCCTATTTTACACACACTTGCAAACAAAATGCAGTGCAGCAGCGGAGAATACTGGTAAACAGCTTCACAAATCAGGGTTACTATGGAGATGAGCTGAAGAAGTGCATAAAGTAAATGTTATATGGGTGTGTAGATGCACACATCAGAGGAAATTTACTAATAAAGATTACCTCGGCACCCATGCTGAGAACAAATCACCTGCACACTTCTTTATGTTTTAAATCTTATCATTGAACAAGCTTATTTCTCATTTACAGAAAAAAGAATGTTTCACTCATGAACAAGAATAAAATTATATGTTTGCCATATTTAGTTCAATTTCAATGAAATTATGAGCCGTGGTTGAGTACTGTTGTACGTCGGAATATCATTCAGGATACAACAGAGTAGCTCAGCATAAATAAATGTATTGATTTGCAATAAGTTAAATGTGCCTTAATCATATAACAGTTATTGAACATCTGAAGAACTTCTCACATGGTTCTGTCTTCCAGATACCACACAACAGATGTGTTTGGGTGGGCAGAATGTGGAAGTGTGGTGTTAGTAGAATTAAGTAAATTGTCCTTATTTGAGAGAAAGTAAATATAGGGGCTTCAAGATGTGGAGTTAATAATTAAATGGTCTGTTTACTCACTTGTCTTCTGTCCTCTCTAAGGTGTTCGGGAAAATGTTTGCCTGAGGCTCTGAACACCAATTAAAGGTTCTGGGAGAAACTATGGGAAACGTAGACGGGGTGAGATGCTTCTTAGTTTAAAGCACAGACAGTATTTAAAAAGACGGATAGAACATCAGTTACGTCAACTGAAGCATAGACCAACAAGGAACCTTGCATTGCTCACACACATGAACACACACATACATATCTCATAGCATGTGGCTTGTCATTAACACCACCATTAGCGAAGCACTAATGACGTTACACATATAAGTACAAACATGAGTGTCATGGTCAAACACATCTCTCATATGACATCTATTCTTTGGATTCCCACCTGAGCCATGCGGGACCTTGCACCTCCTAATGAGGAAGTCAAAATAGCTGTGACAAATGTCATCCAATCCTGCGGTAGTTCTACTGCTGCCCAGAGGACAGCGGTCTGGACTGGACAGGACAAGACATGACAGAACATGACACTACACCATGAACTCGGGAGGAGGTTTTGTCACTGTAAGAAAAAAAGCAGCTCCAGGCAGTGAAACACCTTTCATCCATGAACATCTAGCCAGAGATGAACCGACTGGAGACATTGCTGACTGCTGGTTACAGCAGCAGAATACTCCAATTACATCTAACAAATCAATTTTGAAGTGGATATACTGTATATATGATTTTTTTCTACATATCTTCTTCACTTATCTTCACATTAAAAAAGATTTTTATAAAACATATTTGCTAATAAACTCATTGCTGAGTACTAGACAACTTTGTAACCCCAATCTACACTTACATGCAGCCATTAGTTGGCACTATATTCAGTTAATTCATTAATTTTTGTTTCAGGGTAATAATTTCCGTGCCCATAATCACACACATTCAGATTATATACAAATGTAAATATTTGTATCATTCTTCTCACTTTTTTCATATAATCAACTGGATTATTTTCTATCTAGCGAACTGCCATTAGCGTAGATCTCACCAAACAAAGGCTTTGTAAAAATCATTAAAATAAAACCATCATAAACTATTACATATCGGGTACTTATTAAAAGGCACCTGCAGCTAAGGAAAATATGTCATGGTAACTACTGTTGATGAAGTAAAGTCTGCACAGCAGTCCGTCTTCAGACATGCATTTCTGAAACATCACATCATTAAAACTCTAAGAAAATGAATCTGTGTATGAACTTTTCTTCTTCATCTTAGATTACTTTTTCTGTCTTGCACCAAGCATTATTCATTTGGGATGTGCATATTTCTTTCACTTGTTTAAAACTACTTTTCTTAGAACAATATTTATTTTAAATTATATTTTGCAATTGTAGCATTATTTCATAAAAGCGTCACAAAATAAAAAGTTTTGAAGAAGTACAATTTTGATTTGCAGATGTTTCCATTGAACAGTGTTTAGTGCATAAGTTACAAATCCAATAAAATCTCAACTTCTGGACATTATTTTAGGAGAATTATGGTGCACATAACATTATCACAAAGCATTATTTGCGGGTTTTCTACATACTGCGGAAAAATTGCTACAGCTTTTCTAAGCCATCCTTTCTCAATTCCCTTTCTGAAACTCGGTAGAATTTTGCATTTAGCGGTTGTTTACTCCGTACTGCAACATCTTCATCGGTCATGTGACGTCTGGGGATGCGGAAATGCGAATAACAAATTCCAATTACACTTTTGCTCTAAACTGCTCTATTAAAACGTCTTAAAAACTGGCTCTTGAGATCATAAAAACCTTTTAGCAATATTTGAGCTTTTTCAAAATGCTAATTTCCATTAGCAGATTTGTATGGCAACATTTAGGTTTTGCGCAATTCTAGACGCAATGGAAACACACCTAATATTACTGTGTGAACAAGCACAAATCTATACTCATGTAAGTTTCAGTTAGATTGCATAGGTTGAAAATATATATTTTTTATCAAGACAAAGATGCTTTGGTACAAAAACATGATAACTAAAGTGCCTTCCTCCCCTTCTCAAGTTTATGCATTTCCCTCTGCCGCCACATTATCTTTGTGGATTCATCTGAATGCTGAACTTCCTTTCATCTGTATAATTGTTTTCTGTAACAATGAGAGAAGCAACACTATAACTAAGTAAACTGTAAATGAAACACAAAATAAGGATACTGATTAACGTGACAGGTGGTGCACATAAGCATGCACATATTTAAATTTCGTAGCTGGGGAACATGTTTAATTACAGCCTAGACCACAACTGACTCCACTAAGAGAGAGAGAGAGAAAAAAAAGAGCACTTGATAACAGTGACATTTACAATCTGCCTCATTTATCAAAAGCTGCCAAACCAGAGTCAAAAAGGGGCATTACATAGTAAACATAGATTAACTCAACTCTCACAAAACCCCCCACAAAATAGTCTGATAAATAATTTTTATTCTAAGAAAAATGCAGATGTCATGAAGCATCTTTCTGTGATTTGTCAATTAATTGTTTTGTTTGTTACCTAATATTTGTGTATGGCTGTGAATTGAAGCTTTGGTGCTAAATAGCTGCCACTATCTGCATGCATATCCCTGGCCTCTTCTTATTACTTCCCTCATTTATTACCTGGTTTGTATCTGTGCATGCATGCAGATATCCCATAATCTGTGTTTTTTATTTTTATTTTTTTTTTTGTTTGAGTGGAAATGTTATAGAGTTAATTCAAAGAGCACATCAGCATCCGACAGACATGTACTTAGTGCCAAAACAACTAATAATCACTGTCATGCTCTCAAACATACAGATAATGAAAACAAGTTGTAATTCAGGGGGAAAAAGTTAAATAATCTGTAAAGTCAACTACTTTGACAGGATCGTTGTAATGCATGAATGTTTTTAAATACACATGCATAACACTTAAAAGTTGCTGAACCAGATAGAATTTGGAGTTTTCGACCTGTCTGAAATATTTTTTTTTCCTCAGTTGGAAAAAATGGTGGAAAACTGTAAAAATTTGAATGAATTTGAACATTTTCAATAAGGGCCATTCGCAACAGACTTTTCTAGTTTCTACCTATTTTCGTTATTGTTCTTTGTTTATTTTTAGCTTTTTTAACTTGAGAGTGAATGAAATAAACTTAATTTAACAGACTTGTCAAAAGTACATTTATCAGAATTCTGCTGTTAATATTTTTCATAAATCTTACAATTTGATATATTGTCTATGGTCGACTGTTAACAAAACATTTCTTTTATAAGATTAAGCAAATGGTTACACTCTGCATTTAATAAGCCTTTTACCCACAATTCTAGGTTTTTGAAGATTTTTGTCATTCTTGTTCTACAAACATACGTGAACATCCCATCACCCAAAATAACATGTGTAGAGATGGAATGAGTGGGAGTGCATTGAAGACTGGAGGATTATTCTGCCCTGGGATATTCTCCAGCAACTCCACTTTGTCAGCTGCCGACACTCAAAAGCATCCCGTAGCTGCAGCAATTGCAGGAACACAGAATGCAAAAGAGAAGACAAAGATAAAGAGGCATCGGAGAGGAGAGATTGTATTTAATCTTACTGCCATTTAGTTTCAATAGCATGCAGCTACTTCATTCTTTCTTTGATCATAAGCAGTCCAGGTTGACTGTAGCCCAGAGGATTACATGGACACAAGAGCATGAGTGTGTAAGAACACACAACAAGAAGTATACAGATCATATGTTGTTATTCCTGTATTTTCAGTGTCAAGTATTCCTGTCCACTGCAGTCTTTGTCACTGCTAGCTACTATGTTGCCTACAAACAGACATGCTCCCTCTGAGACATGATGCTGCTGTCCACTGCAAGCAGTACAAATCACATGAGGAGGAGCTGCGCTTGGTACACAGTGATCATTTTGTTACCAATTACTACGCAAGTGCTTTAAGTTAGAAGGAATTGTCAAAAAAATAAAAAAAAAATCCCAACCAAGTGCCCACTGCCGAGCAAGACATGTACGTGTTGCTATGCAAACCTGAGACAACCACATCACAAAGAAAAATCTGTCTTTGAAGCAGAGGAATAGACAAAGGAAACGTGCCAGTTTTACTCGTCCACGTCTATTTGCAAGTTACTGATGTTTTACTGCATCTAAACAAAAAGAAGAAAATGATTTTAAACCAACGGAAAAATACATTACGTTTTTTGTGACTGCAAAGGAAGCTGCCTGAAATTTTAACATCATGAATGAAATGAAAAAATACTTTATTAATCCCAGAGGGAAATTCAAATTCTCCAGTCATTTGGTTTAGCTGGCTGTGGTTTTTTTAGGCACTGAAACAAGGCAGGATGTTTTCCACATCACCAGAATTCTTTTCTGACTCATACTGGTGTTAAACTGGTGCTGGAGAATCGGACATAGTTGGCTTGAGGAGGTCTTGAGAACTCTGAGACTGACATCATGTCATCATCTGGCACTAGAAAGAAAGAAAAACAAATCTGGGGTGTTTTGGAACTCGTAGCCGGTGATATCACCAGAACCACATACTTTCATTTAATCTGTACTAAAACTTCAATCTCAAACACAGAAGACTGTATTTGAGCTGCAAAACATGACAATGCTCAGTGATATGCAATATTCCTCTGAGGTCATATGTAATTCAAAAACATCTCTCTTGCAAAGGAAGGATTTTAAATGGCCAATAACTTCACTTACATTACACAATAAAGATAATACAATTTCCCATTCAGGGTCTTATCATCTTTCATGGATTATTCAGAAAACAGTGTCACATTAGGGTTAGTCCATTTATCTTGCTCTAGACGACACAAACAAGGATGGTGTTGCTGCTGTTTTGAAGATGCTTGGAAGTCTCAGTAGAGAATGGAAAGAATGAAGGAGGCAAATAAATTTTACATTCTTGCCATTCAGTCAGCAGTGAAGGTAGTATACAAGTGGCAAAGTTTCTGAGAATTTTTGGACAAAGCAATGCTTGGCTACTATAGTTATTTCTTACATCAAAGGAAATGGGGAAAAAAGGGAATGCAAAATGAAAGAAACGTGGCACAGAATACATCAAGGTCTGAATGATCTTTTCTTCTATGGGTGCATAGGCCCACATTTTAAAGAATCTCCAAAGATGAAAGTTCAAAACTATAGTGCTCAGATAGCAGGCGAAGCCTGTGTGAAATCTAAAATGAGGATACACCCTGTGCACTTACTCTCAAATCCATAGAGAGCACCTAAACATAGCCAACGTGCGCTGGGACCACAAAAGCAACAATGGAGAAACAGCAAGGGTGAGAAGAATCAGAGGAAAAATACTCTGTGAAGAGAAAGTAGACATGAAAGGTGTGACAGAAAAGCAAAAAAAGGATGTAAGAGGAAGTGAGAAAAAAGTGAGAGAGAAACAAAGAGACAGACAGTTAGAGAGGAGGAATTAAGACGGGACGGTAGATGATGCGGGCTGCACGATGGCGAGGTGGTTTGCACTTTAGCCTCACAGCAAAGCAAGCTGCCGGTTTGATCCCCGGCTCCGGCGGTGGCCTATCTGTGTGGAGTTTGAATGTTCTCCCCATGTGAGCGTCCTCCCAAAGTCCAAAGACATACACCTTGGGGATAGGCTGATTGGAGACTCTAAATTGTCCTTAGCAGTCAGTGTGTATAGTTGTTCGTCTATGTGTGTGGCCCTGTGATAGACTGGCGACCTGTACAGGGGTTGTCCTGCCTCTCGCCCGTTGTCAACTGGGATTAGCTCCAGCAACCCCTGTTCGTGAATAAGCGGTAGAAAATGGATGGATGGACGGTAGATGATGCAAAGCTTTGTCCAGGCAAGAAGGTAGGCAAGTGGGTGGTGGGTTCTCCGTGTGGTTTCCAGCCCTGGAGCAAACAACTGAGGGGAATGTGAAGAGGCTCATTTAGATCCCTCCAAATAAAGGCCAAAGCTTCTTGAAACTGCAGCGGTTGTGATAATGCCTGATGTCATGGGTTGAACCTGGAGGGATGACACCCCAGGGATGTGCTAAATAGGAGCTGCAGAAGGGACTGGAATTGAGACAAAGAGATATGGTACAAGGTAACAGATCAGAAGGATAGAGAGGCAAAAGATAACAACTAAAACAAACTCAGTGGAGGACTTCTCTTCAGACAGACATATTTGAGCATAAACTGCGATTATACCTCTAATTTATGGGATTAGTTCAGCAGGGATTCAAGCTGCTAACTACAACGCACTGAAAAAAATATGGGGATAGGACTAGTTTCAGTGTTATGGTATGCATTAAATGGAGACAAAAAATGCGGCTGGGTTTTGTGACAACGACACTTGTATGTTATTGGCATACCGGTAGTTTAAAATATTTTGCTTTGTGGTGTTAAATGGCAAACACTTGTAATGAGCTTTCCAGGCGGCTGCCTGTTATGATGGAGGAGGAATGTGTCATTTGGCTGTGCTTATCCAAGCAGACTAGGTAATAAGAGTGTGATGAGGAAACAGTGGAGTTGAGATGCAATGAAAGTGGGGTGTTGCTTGGAGGACAAACCAAGCTTGTTTTACTATCTCACATGTTCAGCCTGAAATATCTGTGAAAACTAAAATAACTATTTGCGTGTTACACGACAGCAAAATCAAACTTTATAATTATTTCGTTTTTAACTTAACATATGGTAACCATAGATCATTACGAATCTGATGAAGCTCCATGTTTTGCTCTGATGTGGTGGAAACAGAAGTTGTTTCGCATTAACCAACAGATTAACCTTTTTTTTTTTTTTTTTTTGCATTTTGTGCCTCGACATCTCCTGTGATTCCTAATGCAGCAGCATCTCTGGCAAGGAGGGAAGTATGTTGATTGAAAAGTCTGGTTTGTTTGAGTAGATGCAGCTTGAAAAAACGAGTTTCAACCAGAAACTGGATGGATTCCTCAACTGTAGCAACTCAAGCGGTCCTGGTGCAAATGTATCCATAGTCCACTTTACGCATGTAAATAGTACATCCATATCAAACATTTTCATTCATCGTAGCTCTCATACTTCCATGTGTCTTTAATGGCTCCTAATGTTCTCCCACAGACAGCTGCTTGGTAGCAGCAATTTACAAATATTAAGTCATTTACAAGCATCCAGAATTACCAGAAGAGCAGAACAATAGTTTCTTGTCCTTTCAGCTTCTTCTGTGTCTTTTTCTGGTACTTTTTATTTGGTGGATTCTGTGTCATCTTTTTCCTGCTTCTCTGGTTTGTTCTTTTCACCAGTTGCGTGTGGGCTTTATGGTGGCATTTCTCTGTCTTTTGGGTCAAGAGACGGCTCTGCAAGGACCCTGGAAACGCATTAAATTATCGACGTGCCC
Organism: Pseudomugil tenellus; assembly: GCA_037177515.1. Taxonomy (NCBI): domain Eukaryota; kingdom Metazoa; phylum Chordata; class Actinopteri; order Atheriniformes; family Pseudomugilidae; genus Pseudomugil; species Pseudomugil tenellus. The sequence goes on along the minus strand of JBAMHX010000008.1, from coordinate 26,273,713 downwards.
GAACCAATGCAGAAGGCGGACAAAATTGGCTTTTACTCTGTGTATTCATATTCTGCGTAAGGCCTTTCACATAATATCATATTAAATAGATTCATTACCTGTTTGATTAGCAGACTAAAGGGCAACATAGGTCGGTGGTGACAGTTAAAAAAGACAAAAAAAATGCTACAAAAACGACTTTAAAACTTTGTCAGTATAAGAGTTATGCTATGTAATGATCTTTACTCTGTAACAACATGGGTCATAACCAGATTTTCATTCATTTATTCTTATTTGGGTAGAATTGGAAGGGAGGGAGGCATGCTGGGAATAAGTTATGTGTTATGTTTCTGTGTATAACTGTGTGAAAGAGAAATTATAATATAATATTTAAATCGCTCTGTGATATAATTTGTTGTGGTAAAGCTTGTTTTATTTTGACATGCATAAATTGTTATGCAAAGTACTTTGTGTTGCTAATTGGCATAAAAATTACTTCAGAAATAAGATTTGATACGATTTGATATGTGGAAATAAACAACTGTATCAGTTTCACTTCCCCTCTTTCTCAGATGTTAAAATATGTTTCTTAAACAAAATATGTAACATATACAGGTCATTGAATCACAATAGCAAATAATGTAATTACTTTCATACCATTTCATTAATCATTACTTTTTTGTGAATTTCAGCAGTTTCTTTCTTTTTCTATCAAAAGGTAGAAATACATTTGAGGACTACTGTGTATTGCCACAAACCCATACACTGTATATGCTGCAAGAACCCCCCACCTCCCACCATCATAGTCAAAACACACTTCAAATAAACTTTTCGAAGGGATTACTTGCATAAACACCCCGGGACACACTGAACTTCCAGTAAAGTTTTTGATATATTTATGAGTTCTTCTAGAAGGTGGTAAATTCTCTGGAGCACAAAAGTACATTAGACTACATGTTATTTATATTTTGTGATTATTCTATTATCACAATAACTACTTACATATACATATTGCATTAATGTTTTTTTAATGTAGTGAAGACTACATATTGAGCTTCTTAATATACTTCAGCTGTGCATAAATAACACTGCTATGGTACACAAAACACTCATAAACAACTTTAAAAGGTTTCAGTGAAAATATTAGAGTTGAAATAATATTTCTCCTTTTCCTATAGGTAACTGGGCTACTTGTTAAAATCTCAGCAATAATTTGTGTTATTGTATGTGAATCTAAATGGGAACATACCCGATGATGGATGATTCGGATGACAGGTTTAAGTGAAAATCCATATGCATTAGCACACCAGAGAACTGTAAACGGGCTTGTGCTTTAGAAAGCCATTACAGTAAAATACCAGGCTGAGAATGCCTTTGCCTGACCATGAAACTTATCAAACTAAGAAAAAAACACCACATTAGCACACCCAACCACAAGAAAAACATTATTAGTCTATCTAAGTTTCTAATGTGGCCCTATGAGCCATTTAAAACTGATACTGAAAGTCAGTTCAAACAGTAAAAGTCCCTTTCAAACTATCTGTTAGATCCTCAATAAAACTAATAAGAATCTTCCTCATGAATCTTCAGGTTAGGAAGGGAAATAAAGTTTCTATTTATAGTCATCTGGCCTCTAAACAGCAAGCTATTAAACCCAAGACACAGGCTCAGATTATAGTAGTCTCCTTACAGAAATGTATTTTTGAATGATTATGAAAAGTTTACTGCTGGTTCTTTCACAGTATCTTTCTCACTTCACTCCTTCTCTTCCTCCATCTTTCTAACACTCCTCCTCCTCCCGTAGTGTCACAGTCCATATGGTGCTGCAACACTGTTGGTCTCCTGTGGCCACACTTCCCACGATGCATCTGTGACTCTGGGCTTTCAATGGAGCTGATAGGCTGAGAGAACTGTGGTATCGACCAGCTATCGCCTGGTGTGAGGTCAGTTCAGTGCAGCATTGGAGTGTGTCCGAGCAGCACACACCACTGACTTTTAGTCTATCATGGATTCTGCCAATCAATCCTCAATTTTCCTGTCCTACCTTTGCCACCGCAGGAGTATATTCTTTTGTTGTATACTCTCCTCCCTTGAGAGTGTTGTGTTAAATATTTTCTTTTCTGAACTACTCTCAGATTGATTCATTTCTGTAATTTCTTCAAACCATACACAGTCGAAAATGAAACCTTAGCAGTAAGTTTACCTTTTTTAAGCTATAATGACAGTATTGTATTTGGAAAATACCATCAAGGATTTTAGTCTGTGCACTTTCACTTATTCTTCAGTTGGATTTCAGTGTTGTTGTACTTTATACATTGTTGTTTCGCTCTGAGGTGCCTTCCTCTGTCCGCATCCATGCAGAGAAAACAGAGCTTAGCAGAGATCAATCCCATTGAGTCTGACTCCTTTCACTAGCTAAAGATCAATATTTTCTGTTTCATGTCCCTTTACAAACTATACACATGCACGTACAAACACACAAAGAATTGAAAGGCATGGTACGAGAGCTGACCCATCTCTTTAGAAATGACCTATCGGCCTATTGGCTACTTGCTCACCAGAGGATACAGTAGTTCATTATGACAGTCTTGCTAATGCTAAAGGTCCGCCTTGGCGCTTCTCAGCAAAGAAGCATTTACAGCACCTGAT
>JBAMHX010000008.1:26254099-26265589 GCA_037177515.1 Pseudomugil tenellus | reverse complement strand
CTCCACACTCCCATCTCTGCATACCCGACACGTGCACGAGCATATGTACTGTATGGCGTGGGACTCACAAACATACACACACACACACACACACACACACACAATGAGAGGTTTGTTAGTACAGATCCCACTTTATGTCATGGATATACAGTTCTGAACATTTCCATTGGTTTTCTTTGTGAAATGACTCATGCATATGCATCCATTTAAAATAACAAATCTTCTCAATGTTCTACAAATGACTGACACATGATTTAAAAACCTTAAATGGCAGAAAATAATGCTGTTATCATAATGTTTTCCTAAACATAAAGTATTTCAACACATTTTTAATACTTTGTGTTTCAGTTATTGTCACTGTTAGTCAACAGAGCACATTTTATGCTTATAGTCAATTTATGCTATTTTCTAACAGCAGGTTCACAAAGTTATTTTTAAATAGCTACAGCAGCATTATCTACTTTTCACCCTCCTAAACGTTTTAATCAAGCAGTCGATATTTTATTCTCTTTAAGAAGTGTGTCTGTAAGAGTGATTCATGCCATCAGAAACTAGAGTCTGATAATGGTGAAACAGACAATGGGTATAAATATGACATGGATACTTGAAGCCTGTGCTGCTCACGCAATTAAACAAAATAACTAAAGCTCATGTCAAAATTTTGATGTATGATAAATTAACTGGATAAACAATTTTCTTCTAGCTGGAAATGAACTTGTATGAAATGTTATGATGATGATTTTTTTCTGGTTTAACTCTTTTTTTGGATCACTATCATTCAAGTCATGGTGTTGTTGCAAGGTCTAGTGCCACGCAAGGCCAAGTTTTTCTGCAGGTTGCTTGATGTATTCCTTTAGAAACTTAATGAAGTCTTCTAATCCAAGGATCATCCAATACCCAATGATCCCCACCAAGGCAGTTATGATGAAGCAGAGAAATTTTCTCAAGTGAAAAGGAGGTTGAGGCATTGATGTCAAGTTCTAACAACATAATACCTTTTCACAGAAAAAAAAATTGTCATTTCCAATTCCCACAGGTACTTTCATTAAGACTGCAGAAACAGGCAGCTGTTAATCTCTTAATTAGTATGACATCAACAGTCCAGCATCCTCTGATCAACACACTGATGTGGATTCACTGAGCAGAAATACAACAGTTTACTCTCTTCAGATGACTCACTTGCCACAAATTTGAGGTACGCTACCTGTCAGCCACATGCATATTCATACAAACACCCAGTCAGACTCAGCTGACAGGCAGACCAACAGATACATGAATACAAAGCTGCATAAACACTTGCATGAGCGTGCGAGCGGCTTCGTTTCCTTGACAGGCGAGAAAAGAGCTGGATGAAGGAGAAAAGAGCCACACGTACGACCGTGAAGTGACCATGAAATCCAGGTGGAATGAGAATTGTAATTGGAAGATGACAGAGAGGGTGGAAAATTCATTTTCAAAATTACAGAGGTGGAGTTTGGAGACAGATAATGGCCTTTTCTTTTCTGCAAATAACAGCTTTAGAAGAAAAATATGGAGAGCAGCACAATGTAAATTCACTGTAACTAGAAATCACACCCATTTAATGGGAAGTTAATGACATCAGTGGATTAGTGAGCATCAAACAAGATGGTTTCCCTTTCAACTCAATCAACTTCTAAAAGGGAATTCAGATATCAAAGAGGAACAAGTTAAGCATGGCATTAAATAAAGATGCAGCTATTTAAAATATTGTGAGCAACATAAATCTCGGGTTTTAATACATTAATCAAATTCTTTGCTCATACATGGAAAATGAGCATTTAGTATTTATTGGCTGGTAAATTCAGAGCATATCCAGAAGCAACATTATGTCAAAACAGGTTCTACACATTAACAGTGCTCCTACTATATATTTCCAGCTCACACAAAAAAAGAAAGTCAAATGGAAACTCAGAGAAGAAAAAGCGTCCAGAAGCCAAAAATGCTAACTTCTTACATACACAGGTGCAATGATGCATTTATTGCTTGAATCTACCTTGGATGTTTTCTGTGTTCTTGCATCATGCCTCAAATCTCCCTGCAGAAGTTGCTGCTAAGGCACCCCGCTCTCTGAAAAAACCACTCACAGTCAACTGTGCTCAGCTCCGCTTATTATTTCACTGCATTTGTAATGGTTACATGTACATTGGCAAGATACCCATAGACAATTAGCTGCAAAGATTTCCATCCAGCCACAACTCTGATTTTGTGAAGACATAAGCATGGAGGTGGTGTGAGAGTGCTGCGATGGAGGCTGTTTGGAGCCATTGCGCGGTAGGAGGCTTCCTGTCCAGATGACTCCAAATTCAACCAACCAGGAGGGTGCACAAACAGGGACTCAGGTGCTTTTTACAAACTACAGTCTGCTCAGACATTTACTGATTCATTCTTAAACTCCAGGAAAATCTATATAACACATGTTGTAAGTTTAAATTATTTATATTTACCATAGTTCAATAAGTTCTTACACTAAACTGCATGTGTTGAAAATGTCAAATGAATATTGTATAAGCAAACAAACACATTTCCTGTAAACTAATTACAGGAGTAAGTATTAATGTTTAATAATTAAAGTTAAATGATTTTTCTTTCATATTAATTTTTCACAGTTTTAGAAACAAAATCTTCATTTATACATCAATGTTTTCATATATACAAATATTTATACATATATTTTTTCCTGCCACAATTTCTTTTAAGCATCGGGTTTGAACAAATTTCAAATTCTGAACTGTAAAAGTTTAAGCTTTAATTCACTAAATAATTTGTTTATTTTATTTACACTTTTTATTGCCCTGCATTCGTTCACATATCCCATTATACATTTTGTTCATTTACTTCTTAATCCTTGTTTTACACTTTAAATTGAATTGAACCATTTTCGATCCACATCCATGCATTTTTTTGTTTGTTTTCAGGGCAAACTTTTGAAATACTTTTCTTTTAACCAGATACAAAACAAAGACCTCGTCTTATGTGTTATCTTAATGTTGGATTATACGAGCCAGTAATTTAGCCATTACCTGGCTCATCTCATTCAATTGTAATCATACCAAAAGCAACAATCAGCCAACAAGACTGGCAGCTAAAAGCCTTATAAATCACAGCATGGAGCCTTTCCATCAGAAAATGCACCCATTCTTCCAGTAATCTTTGTCAACAAGAGATGAAGTTGTTCATTTGGTGCTTTTTTCATTCTCGGACCATGTCTCTTTCTTTTACTTTTTTCTGATTTGAATGAAATTTGTATAGCAAAAGACGGCCTTTTGAAAACCTGGCCCTGTTATCACAAAAGACAAAATTGTAGCTATAAAGCATTTGGCTTCAATTTTCCACTGTTTTTGTGCCGCTGCTCAAATTAAGTTGTTTACACAGTTTGTTCACAAAGACAAAGAGCGGAAGACAGAGTGACAAAAGATACAAAAGAGTAGATGGAGAGAACAGAGAGGTTGCAGGAGGATAAAGAGGAAAAAACAAATCCTTGAATGAGACTTGTACTCAATTACACACTATCAAAAAAACCTGCTTGCATCTTCACTTCAGGAAGAGCTTCTGAATAAAATCCAAATTAACTCAAGATTAAGTTATTAGACTTAGAAATCAGCTGAGAATTATATTACATTCCCCCAATGAGAAGCATGCATGACATCTTGTATGTAAGACTAAATCCTTCTTATCCTGGTTTATCATCTCTTCTGTATATTATTGTTTTTCTGTTGATGTTCTGCACCATGCATAGTGAATATATGCAATTTATTAACAAATGTCTCCTTATGTGCATTAAACTCCATTGTGTGGATAACAAATAAACATAAAAGTGTGTTGCGGAAGCTTCAGCATCAATGTGAGCATCTTCATTACTCCCTGTGCTCAGACAGACATGTGTATTCTAAATAAACACGTACAAGCATACATAAATCTTACCATTTGAAACTGCATTTATAATGCACTTTGACCTCGATTATTCTCTCTTTTACACACACACACACACACACCTATACGCATACAGAGGCACACACACACGCCTTCCCTGTACAAGCTTTGCAGTTGCGTCTGACTGAGAGGCTCCTTACCACCAGGAGTCATAAATCATGTCTGCAGTCTCAGGTGGAACTGAAAGTGCATGCACAAAGTACAAAAATACACAAAATACATATAAGTAATTACTTGAAAGGCAAAAGAGTGGCTATGGGGAGGCTGGGATGGCTCCAGTTCAACTGGAAACTGTTGTCCATTTTGGTTCCAAGAGGTTGTTTGAGCCAACAGCTGACAGGGACCACAGGACAGGAAACATTTCATCTCGCTCTCTGTCCCACACAGCTTGCCCCATTACGTCCAGCACCTATCTGAGCCAAAGAGGTAAAAATCACGTGCTTATATTAAGCATAATGAGTCATTGTACTCACTTGTTCTGCAGCTGTTAGTTAACGTGCTTATTTTTGTCATTATTGTTTTGATACTGAAGTCATTTTGAAAATTGCAAAAAAAAAGAAACAGAAAAATTGCTGTTAAAATTCATGAAGCTGTCAAATTTACATGATAATTGTAGGGATGTCAGAGTTGGATTACTGTGTACATTCTGGGTTCAGATTTCCTACAACATAGCTCTGGAGTGCAGTGATATGCAGGAAAACTCCTCCCATCTCATTTTTAGACCCTCATTAGTAAGTGAGCACATAATAAGTGCATAGTAGGTTTTACAAATTAGGCTGCTTTTCATCTGTGCTGCCATAGAACAATAAGGTCACTTACAAATATAAAAAGAGATATATTGTGTATAATTTGAACCAGTTGTATTGGGTTCCATTTACCGGCAAGTAGTTTTACCGAAATAGAATGAAAGGCAAAAACAGAGCAGACAGGGTGAATAAAAGCACAGGGTTGTTTTCTTAGTGGTCTAATAGTTTTGTTTTCCTTCTTATACATCTGTTTATATGCAATACTTCCTCTTTGCCTTTTTCGTGCTTTGCTTGGTACTGTATTTGAATGAGGGAGCTTCCCCTGTGATCAGCCAGCCTGAGCGCAGTAGTTACCAAGCACTGCGGAGGTCACACAAGAGCACAGAGCAGGAGTTACATTTCCGAAGGTTTGCTTGTGTGACTCGCACTTCTAGTCCCTGCGGGGAGTTGAGACGGATGAAAGTTGCCACACTGATCAGGAACTGTGAACGGATCTCATCCACCTTCAATTTTCTCCCTTATGTCTGCTTTCTCATCCTCTCATTTGTCAGGATGGAAATGAAGGAATGGAGGAGAGGAGAGTGAGACAGGAGAAATGCATCGCTTTCTTTTCCTTGCTCTTGGTGCCTGTGTAATCTCCACACTGGGCTGCAGAGTGCCACAGAGCCTCTGTTTATTAGACTAATCCTTAAATCCACATTCTGCAGGCCTTGCGAACGCCTCGCAAAGCTCTAATCTGACTCAAAACAAAGGGATTAGAGACGACAAGGTCCCTCTCTCTGTCTCTCTGTGTCTGCCAGAGTGGGCTCAGGGTGACACACACATGTGCTGAGAAACACACTTGCACTGTTGCATCCTCTTGCCTGTCATACACATATTTGCTAAAGACTGATTGGCACATGCAAGCCCTCAAACACACATGCACGCACACAAATGCTCGGTGTGAACACAAGCTGGCTGTGAAACGACAGTCAGTTAGAGCCAAGGTGCAAACAAACTGGGTAATTACACATAGCTCAAAAACTCATGGGAGAAATGACGGACAAGATGAGAATGAGCTGTGGGAATGGGACGCGGTGACAGGAGGGAGGATATACTTGGAATAATGAAACAAACACGCTTATATTATGGATTCAGTTTGTTGCAAATACAGCTGAAGACTTATTTTAAAGCAACCAATGTAAATGATCCACCTTGAGGGTCACTGACTTGTTAAGAGCACACAGAGCACCAGTAAATCCATATTTGTCAAGTGATTATCTGCATTAACTTTAGCAGAAATCTACGCTATAAATTTACAGATCAGTCGAGACTCTTCACGTCTGTATAATCATCTCTTCTTTCATTCTTTCTGTCTTCCTCAAACAACTTCACTTACAACTCTATTGTGTTCAATGTTATTATGGCAAATAAATAAAGGGGACAAAAGGGAAAAAAGAAAACAGGCTCTGAAATTGGGTTCAGTTAGTTGTTAATCCCAATTTTACACTATAATCCTTTATAAAAATGTGCCCATTTTGCAAATGTAGCATGTAATAGTGTTGAGAAGTGGGCTCAGTTTATTTTCTGGCTACTTTCAAACACTGCTTCGGCTCATCATAACAAAACTTTTAAATACTTTTATTTAAAGACAGATGAAACACAGGAAACCAGCAATCAAATAATTAATTCTGCCAAAAAGGGCCAGTGTTTAGGTTTGATAACATGCTTGCTCAATGCACCTCATCCCTGCAGAAGAGGCGAGAATTTAATTAGTAATTAATTGTACATTAAGTGTATAATGACTAAGACATTAAAAAAGTGGATTTCAAAACAGTTTTGGAAGCTAGAGATTAATACCAAAGGATTCCAGGTGGACCTTAGCTTTGAACTGTGGGTATTCAGATGGCAGCAGCTGTAACATGACCCGGTTTACCCTTGTGATCAATACAATGCTGCTTATTCTTACATAACAGACAGTTTAATGAGGCCCTCCTACAGATATCTACCTCTCTCTAGAGCACCTTACTATGAATCCCCCGCCAGCAGGACTGTTGCCACAGCTTGTGCCACGCAATCTGCCACTGTTTGATCATCACCTGATAAAGATGCAACGTAGCACTTGCTAACAGAACTTTATTCAAGCTGGTCTCCCTGCTGTTGTTGCTGCAAGAAGCATACAAACAGGGTCAAACATATTCTCAGCTATATTCTTGTAATTCTACTGTTGCAAACATTATTCAGACCAGCCAGTGCTTTTTTATTTAAAAATATTCACTTTTGACCGTTTGTAGCATTTTGCAACTCATTTTGTTTGCAGTAATATAAAGCGAGTGGATTTTTAAAACACTGAGTCAACGATATAATATAAGGTTGAGAAGAAGGGATTAGACCACAGTGGTATCTCTGTTTAAGGTTACGGCACACATCCATGCTACTGTAGGCTGTACATCTGACCAGGGTGTTAACATAGGTGAAGGTCATGCACAGTAAAGAAAAGCATGGCAGTTCGCAAATGGATAATGTCAGTATAGGGTCATAGAGCAACGCCACATGTTCTTTTATTCATTGAGGGAATTCCTTTTCATCTTCATTCAGTGGATATCTAACCCAAGCTGGTGCATCTACTGGTGTCTGCATGTGCAAGTGTGCTGGATTCTTCACCTATGCCCTAGGAGCTTGCTGCTGCACAGACAGCCAGGGCAAACTTTGCTAGTGTCAGCCAGTTATTAAAACAATCGAACACTGACAAGCCCTGCATTCTGTTGCAGACGGAGAAAGCTAAGGCTTAATAACTCAGTGTCATGCCTTGACATTCTTACCATCTGTCTGGGTAAAATATTCAAATGTGCAATAAATGTCACTAGGGACAGACAGTGACACTGTCTAATTAACACTATGACAGAGGTGACACACTGGAGACTTTGGCTGGTTTTTACTGTACAGCATGCACTGCCGTTGTATGTGTGTGCATGGGCGTGCCATAACTCCATGCAGAGGTGAAATGTTGAGGGACACTGTAGCCTTTTTCCTCCTCTATCTCTTATCCTGTCTTTTAAAAGGAAAAAGTCAGCAATTGTTTAAGTAAACAGAAAAATGTGGCACCAACACACATATTAAAAAGTGTAAATGACAGCAGCTATAGGGCTGTGCAACCTCGGAGCAGTGAATAAATGCCAGAGAAGATTCATTTCCTCAGGCTGAAATGTCAAATAGGGGGTGAGAGAGGGGGAGACCAGATTGTCAGCCTTAAATGGGCTTCTAACTTCACATCGACAAGGCCAAAAAAACAAGATACAGTGATTAATTCATAAAATTTGAGTAGAACTGTATATATGACCACATTTTAATTTAATTTTTGAGTTGCAATTTAATGAAAAGGGAAATGTAAAGTTACTTAAAATGATTATCTCATTAAAACTAAGCCAAAAAACTGGCCAAACTGACCTCTGATGGAATTCAATCATGAAACCTTTTAGCAGCCAACGTATGTTATAACACCTAATAACATAATACTTTTGGCCATTTTGAACTGAAAAACAATGAATGTCATTAAATGAGAACTTCATTTGCTCTAATATTCTATTGAAATCATAAAAGGGATTTTAACAGATGCTAATCAGCCCAATCTGCAGCATTTATGTCCAAATCAGTATTATTGCTCCGCTGCAAGTAGCTGGTAAACAGAGGAAATACACTGGTCTCAACAAAGTTTTCCAGTAAATGACGTTGCACTTCGACTTCTGATGCCAAATACATCCACAAAAGTAGAGTGCAAAAGATCAATACAAGGATGTTCCAGGTACTCATGACAGTGACATCAAGAAAATAAAGCCAGAAATGCTCAAAAACAGGACAGTACAGCACCAAAACCAAGCAAAAACTTTACCAGAGCTGCTACTCTTCTAATGCTCTGAATGTTAGGAGATAACAGTTGAGGATTGTTTAAAAAAAATTTTTTAAAAAACCCTCAGAAGAATAGTGCACATAATTCAGCCTAAAACATCTCCAATGAAGTGCTGCTTGAAAGATATTAACATGAAAACCGTCATCATGTGACGATGCTGGAAGCAGACTGGGCGTGTAATTAGAAAACTCCCAGACAACATCATGTGAATAGCTCCTCATTCCACACCTGAAGGCAAACACGGGAGAAAGGAAGCCCCAAAACACCTGGCATTGAATGGTAGAGTGCGAGAGGAAGACCCTGAATCCCACCTGGGGAGCTGCGACAAAGTTGGCCCAGAATCATCTGGCATGGTGATCCCTCATTCCTGCCCTACATGCCAGCTAGGTATAAAAAGGAAGAAGGAGGTATACGACATTTATCTGTAAAATCCTCAATCTACCTGCATTTGGCCCTTAAATGCACTTTTTTTGGACCCTGACTATGCAAATAGAAAGGTTTTGGAACAGAGCTCAGAGGGAGATTTTTTTTTTTTGTCAGCAGCAACGTTTACGGTTACACATGCACAATTAAGTTGAGCTATGGTTATAGCTTGAATGGGCCATTTAATTGGATTACTGTCCTTGCCCCAGTATTATTCACTGAGGGGAAGGAAATTGATTTATTGAGCAAAGAATGCCATAATGGAGGTGGACATACTCAAGTTGCAATATCCCCCATTTTAGCATGGTAATGTTAGACTTTTTACATCATGCAACAAAAAAGACAGACTAATTTAGCTAACAGATTAGTAACTTGCCAAATTGTGAAGAGGATAGCTTTAAAGCTAATTTCATTTCATATTTAATCTGTGCTTTTTTCCATCATCTGTGTACAAGCCTCTTGTATTTGGGTGAAAAGTTCAGGTGAGAACTGCAAAACATGGACAGGAATCATAACTTCTGTTATAAACACTGTTAAAATATTGACATGCATTTTCCAGAGTGATCCTGTAAAGGCTGCTCTGGACTAAAAACAAATCAGGAAAGTTAGCTAAGCAGCTTATCTGAAAACTAAGCATTGCTGACTCTTCTGTGTTATTTGCTATATTTACAGTTCAGCTGCTCATTTTGTGCTTTAGTTATCCACTTATATTCTCATAATTGTGACACTGTGAGTGGAGAGAGAGCAGTTTTGATCAGGTTCCATGTGCTACATGAACTGATGATGATATGTCCCTTGAAATTAAAACAAAAGTATAGCAGAGTACAAACTTTTTTTTACTCGTTATGAAAAACAACTCACACATCCAATATAAAAGATGAATGGATGTGTTAAGTGTTTTTTTTATGACACTTCTCACACTATTCATGCCTTTTCTGCTTAGCTTTCTACATTTTGGATCTACTTTATGATCAAATAAGTGAAACAGCTGTATGTTTCACTACCAAAAACATCCCTGGTGCAAAACTACAGATGGACACCGGAGTGTCTTTTTGCTCTTGACAGCTGACAAATACACAGCTCTTCTTCTGTGTTCCCCACTCAGTCTCTTCTGTTCTCACTTCCCTCTCTCTGTATTCTGTGAGAGCCTGTTGTATGAAGCACCTTTAATGGGTTTGTCAGGGATATATTGGACTTCAGTATGAGATTTGACATGCTGTGTGTGCAAGCCTGTGCACAACTCTATAAGTGTGTGTGCTTTTTAAAATGCCATGTAGGGTTCCATATTATGGTGCTTTTCCACTTGTGTTGCTGTGTGCACTCACACTTCAAAGCCATTAGATTCTATACAAAATCCTGAAGCTGAGAACTTTGAAGCTGAGAGCGGCGCAATCGACAGGCTGGTCTCCCACCGAGCACGACTTTTTACTCTTGATTTCTGGTACAGTACCATTCTCAGCTGGAGCTACAGTTACACTTTCGCGCGCACATTTTTGACTCTGTAACTTTATCTGTACTCTGCAGCCCACACACCAATGCAACTGTCCCCTTGTGTATGCGTGGCACTGAAATTTCAGAGTCCTGTCGGGCTTGTATTGTTACTGCCTGCACATTGTGAATGCCTCTAGTGCCACCAAGTCGTTGTCTTGGAGTGTTTATGCCTTTGGGGCCAATAGAAGAAAACCCTGGCCGCTTCACCACCAATGACATAGCTGACTGGTCTTATTTAACATGCTAGATTTAGCTTCATTAGAGGGGATGTGGCTGGGAAGACACACAGAAGAAGTGAAATGAGGGGTAAGAAGGGGAGACTGAAGAACAACCACAAGGCATTTGCAAAGGCCACTTTGCATTATAGCTGGACAAAAGAAAAACAGGCAAGGCTGTCTCATAAAGTTACTTTAAAAACCAGACATGCCCCAAATGTCTGTCCAATAGAGAGAAACAGATGGATGAATGAAATTATTGCAGCAGACAGGGTTAGATTAAAGATGCAGCACACTGGGTAAAGATTATGGCATCAGGAAGTTTCACAGAGAACCAAAAAACTCAAAATATACTAAGGTAATGCATAAACATGACAGACAGAAGGAAAATAAATAACAAAATTAAAAAAGAGAAATCAATCCAAAGCGTCTTATCTAAAAGAATGTATCCACCTCCAAACAATAACATGAGTAATATCCTCAATAGGATAGATGTGTAACATAATCTTCTACTCAGCAAGTGCTCTGACTGCTGATTCTTTAAAATCTTAATTCAAGAAATTCTTCGTTTTGGCACGACAGAAACAAATGAGCTATCACATCCATTTGGCTTTTTTTCTTTTATATTATGGAAAATAAGTTTGTAAAAATTTTAAATAAGATACATAACTTGTCAAGAAGTTGTTTATGGTGATGAGGTGGAAAGAGAGAGAGAGAGAGAGAGAGAGAGAGAGAGAGAGAGAGAGAGAGAGAGAGAGAGAGAGAGAGAGAGAGAGAG
>JBAMHX010000008.1:26237681-26252373 GCA_037177515.1 Pseudomugil tenellus | reverse complement strand
TGAGTAGAAAAGAGCGCCATGAATGTAGGAAAATAGAAAAATAAAGACCAAATAAGAGGATGGGTCAGTGTTGCTGACCCATCCCCTGCTGGGGTTATCTTGAAGGGATCTAGAAGCCTGGTATTATACTTTTGTAACTCTGTCCATGGAAAGAAATAGCTGTTTCCCCTTATAAATGTGATTGACAGATAAAATATAGATGCCCTACATCCATACTGCTCACTCCGAACTGCCCTCTCGAAGTTGCAAAGTCTCTCTGATGTGTTTCCCTCTGGCTGCAACAGCACTCATAAATCCATAAAAAGCCAGCTGCCAACTTTCACAACTTCAAGTCCATTAAGAGATATGACAACATCCAAGACAAATTCCCAAGAAACACTTGCTGCAATGAAACTGTAATTTACTGAACCGATGACAGACGATGACACGGGGGTGATGAGGCAGGAGGAATTAAGTTAGCAGTGTTGCAGTGGGTTGTCTGCGAGAGTGACACACAAACGACATCTGGTACTGAACTGGTGTGAGTCATGTCACTTTATCTGTGCACCACCACCACCACCATTTGTCATTGCTGGGTGTGCATGTGGGTTTGCATGCCTGTGAATCTTCCCGTCTTCTTCACAAGCCTACTCCTTGTCCTCTGCCAGCTGCTCAGCTTCTCACTCCATTTGCTCCAGACTTCATACACATCTGCCCACAGAATCCACCCATGTCTCACATATACACACACAAACACTATCTGCAGTAATAAAAACACTCACAGAGCATTGGTTAAAGCAAAGCAGAGCATGCAATTACATGAAGAAACAGATCAAAACTGGCTTGTAAGCAAGACCACACAAATGATCAGATAAAAAAAGAACAATAAATTCTGTCTCTCTAACCTTCCCATTAAGATAATTTTTGTGGGCGTGTGTTAAATAAAATGCTTTTGCAAACTTTAGGTGATGTCTCTGAAATGCCTTGTCTATGTTGTAGCAAATAAAAAAATCTGAAGCCTCCCAAAGGCTCCTGTGAAGTGAAGGATGAAAGTCAGTGAGTGGGTGAGTGGGTAAAAAGCTGGAGTGAGGGGTTTGATGCAGTCTCCAGAGTGAAGGGAAGTGAGCGAGAGGAAAAGAAAATGCGGCGGGAAAAAAGTGTCCTCTGGAAAAAAAATAATAGCTCATTGATGCAACCATTTCCCCTTAACCTCAAACGGCAAGCTTCAGAGCAAAGACAGCAGAAACCAGGGAGTTTTGTGAAAAAAGAAGGGAGAAAAAGGAATCTGGCCTCGGCCTCTCCTCCACCCTCCTCCCTTCCTCTTTACTTAAGGCTCTTTAAGCAGGAGAATCTCTCAGAAAAATGACAGTCCTTACACAGGAATTTGGCTCTGTAATTAACCTGCTCATTTGCTAATTTGACTGTAATCAAGCCTCTCATCGTTCCCAGCGGGGTGCCAGAACTCTTTGAGCAGACAAGGCAGTAGCAGTGAGCTCAGTGATGAGTTGCATGAAGTGCCTCCTCTCCTTTTCTTCACCTTCCCCAAAATGACATGCTTACAGGGGATGAGCAAACAAGTGGAAGTAAAATGCAAGGTGGTAGCTGAGACATATAGAGTAGAGTTAAAGGAAAAATGTTCAGTGAAGGATGAGAATTTCCTTCGGGCTGTTCGTGTTTGCTATAGCTCTGCTGTATGCCTCAGCCCCCGCAGCCTCAGTTAGACACAAACATTTTCAAGTAAAAGAAAAAAGGAAACAAAGACAGAGGTATTCTCCTCTCATAACAGTTCAAATCAAACAATCCAGCTGACATTTGCATTTGTCAAGACCTGGGGTGTGTTTTTTTTTCCTTAAATGATCATAATCCACTACATCTCCTCTGATTCTCCTTATAACGCGTTTATTCTCTCTTTTTCACAGAGCCTGCATCTATCTCCTCTTCTGCTCACATTCAACCCCACCAGCAGCGAGAGACTCTACTGGTTGCCAGTGGCAACAGAAGCATGGGGAAGCGGCATCATACTGGCTTTTAGTTTTGATGTGAACTTCAGAGTCGGCAATTACGAGGGGAGGAGAGAAACCAAGCAACATTTACAAGCCGCCTGTTAATCCATTAATGGGGCTGATTGAGTTGCAACACAGAATGCAGTGCTTCAGCTGGAGAAACCTGATCAACCCCAAGTTGAGCTCAGATTTTTGATTGGGCTCGACTTCCAGGGCCTGCTGGAAATCTGTTCATTGAATGCATTTCAGTGGAGTATCTCAGAGTAATTCTTGCTTGAGTCTGATGGCCAAGATATCCCAAAATCGTCAAATGCATGTGAGTGTAATGTCAATAAAAAAAATAAGGTTGACATTTGTATTTAAAAGCCACGCTGGAACCTGATATGATCTCTCTGTTAAGTGTGACAGACTAGTGTTAGAGAAGGTCCAATCCCATTAGATTATTTGTTAAACAGCCTTATAGATCAAGCCTTGACTAACAAACAAATGTAAATATAACTCAGATAAAATGAGACAAGATTGTGATGACCAACCTTTATTTGGCTAAACGGAATCTATGTCAGATGACGGAAAAACAAAGGTTGTTTAAGAAGAAAATGGGTCTCACACTCTGAAATTGTCTTCTTAACATTTAGTTTCAAGGGAGAAAGTAAATCTCTTTGACGTATTGAGTGTGACTAAGTAAGTTCTGCTCACCCAAGCCTTTCCTTTGTCTTTCCCTTTATGTCTAATAGTGTTTATATATAATTCATAAGCCAACAGCTACTCTGTCTCTATCTTTGTTCCTTCTGATCTCCTTCCGATTATCTCCTCTTCTCTTTTTTCTTCTTCTTTGTCTTCCCTCAGCACTGATCTGTTGGTGTTTCCTATTCTCCAGATGTCAACACAGCAGGTGCTGTGGCAGGTAGGGATCAGCCTGTCTCAGTCCAATCAGATGCCCAGAGAGGTGTCCAAGAAAAGGGAGTAAGCTCTTAATGAGACTAGCACACTGACATAGTTGTGCTGTGCACACACTCTGTTAAGATGCCACATACACATGCACACAAAGGTGAGAAGGCACACGTGCCACTGGCACATTTAGCTGGAGTCTGTAACCTAGACTAAAGGCGCTGCCAAGACTCTAAAAAAGATTAGTGTTTATCACGGAATGGAAAGAACTCAGCCCAAAAAGGCAAGGATACACACTGATGTCTAATGACTGGTGCATTTTCCCAGGTTGCGTGTGGCTTCTCTTGGCAGTTGCCATCTCAACACACAAAAAAAAGACACAAAAGGAGAGAGGTGGGTTGGCATGACGACAGCGCAGACTCAAAGTCTAATGAGCTACTGGGCCCGATTGTGAATATTCTGTCCAACATGCATGTAACCACACACACACGTACATGCGTGTAGACATACACAAAGGCCGATGGTTATATCCCTACAGATGTCACAAAGGTGAGCCAAGGAGGTCATTCCAAATATAACTTGTCTTTTTTTAAGCCTCTCCCTGCTGCTCCCTAAGCATCTTCCACAGTCCCACGATGCATCACACCTAGGCAGAATCTGCTCTTCCAGTGCAAACAAGGTCCCCCAAAGGACCTTTCCTGAGCTTTGACCTGCTAAAATGTTTCCCAGTAAAGTGTCTTTGCAGTCTACTTCTAAACACAGCAATCCTGCTGAAACAAAGTCTGTTGTTAAAATAAAGATTAAAATAAAGAATTAAAAGCAGAAGAATGGAACATAAACTTGTGTTAGTTTCTTTTCTGCAGAGCTCTTTCTGGCAGAAGTTGCTTGCAGAGTTTACAGCTCTCTTCCTGCTTACTTTACATCACACTCAGACATAACTCGTCTGCTCTGGAAAAGGCTGAGCTGCATCAGGGCTGCATAAAAAATTTCCCTGATGAAGCAGGATCTAAATGAGCTGCGTGTTGCAGCGGAGAAGAAGTCAATAAAAGTTGATGGATTTTCAACCAGAGTACAATTATGTTTTTGTTGCGGGATGATGTTTACCTCAGTATTTTGCACTGCCTCTGTGTGCACCTCTTTGTGTAAGTGTGTGTGCAAGTGCGCGCGTGTGTATGTGCATTTGTTCTTTTTTCTCCTTTTTCCTAGTTTCAATGTGCAGCTCTGCAAAACAGCAACAAAAACATATGAATACTTTATCCGTGTGCTTATATGTGTTTACAAATGTAAGGGAAACAAAGCTAAACCTTTGCCCAACTCATCACCTAAAATTCTTGCAGGCCTTGCCAGAAGGGACAGAGGAGCAAAACAAACACACTCACACCGTCCGACTCCTTTGCCATTATAACTATGTTTAGATAAGCGCCCCCTGGCTGTGCCGGAGTGCAGACATGTTCCTATGAGTAATCCACAACATGAGCGTGCACAAAACCCCCCGTGGATGCTCAAACAGCTTTTCCCATGCTAATGAAAAGGATGACGCTCAGCACATGTTTTAATGGTACTGCACGTGTCCGAATATTCCATGTGTAAAAACAAATCCTGTTGAACAAATTGGTGTTTTTTTATGTTAATCATTATTATTTATATGCTGATTAACACTCAGTCCTGTGTAATCTCCCCTCCCAGAGCCAAACCGCAGTGTTGCCACCTTCCCCTCCGCTCTCACCTCTACAGTCAGGGAGGTTCCATCTAAGTTTCAAACCCTCTAAAATATTCATCAGCACCAAAAAAGGAAAACCTTTAATACACACGAAACAAGATCCTTCCACCCCTGTTGTTACTCTCTGTCACTTTGCCCCCCCCCCCCCTCCTCTGGTCCCTCTTTGTGGTTCTCATAAATAATAAAGCCCTATAGAATCCAGTGGCTCAGATTGTCACTGCAGTCGGATACAGCTCTCCTGTATTGATCAAATAAGACTGCTTAAATAATTAACCAAGCCTTTGTCATGCAAATGAGCGGCCGCAGCAGTGTGTGTGTGTGTGTGTGTAAGGCTGCTTGTTCAAAACCCCGGGAGCTGCTGCAGGGTCATACTGGGGCCTGCAAACCAGTTAGACTTTCCTAGCTCAAGTCAAGTCTGGTGTGGAGATGCACATGCAGCTACACAAAACAATCTCAGTGCACTCATCTGCAGGCCTCTTATCGCCTGTGTTGCGTCTTTTATTTCTTTTGCAAACATCATCTGCATTATGCCTCATTTTAAGTCAACGCAGATAATAGCAGTTTTGCAAAAACCCAAGACAACAAGGGCAAACACATCAAATTTTACCTGCATTTGTGCATCAGAGTAAGGAAATTAGATAACGTTCTCTCTTCATGTATCTCATTCTTCTCCGCTCACAGAGTCGTGGCACCACACTAACACTTGGAAACAAAACCCTTCCTTCAAGGACACTTATTTGTAATGCTTCAGCTTTTTGCAACCAGCAGATATAGTTTATTTAAACCATCATAGCCTCATGTCATTACTGATTTATAGAAATGATTAATATTTTTTTGTATTTTTTCCTTTTTTAGGTAAACCTTTCTATTATATACCTTTCTATACCTTATATTATTTTTTTTTGGGGGGGGGGAGGGGATCTATACTAAGGTGTAAAGAATTTAGATACTCTTTATGACTTTATATACAGCTTCCAAAGAGCTAGATATTTTTTCTATTTTAAAATAAAATTGAGTTGAGCTATTCTAAGCTATTCTTTGTTCAACCTTCATGAACTTTTTCAAAATTTCCTCTTGGATAATTGCTTTTGTTCTAGTCATTTCAAGTTTAGTCTAGTGTCAGAAAGAAGCACACAAAACATCTTTAATCAATTTATTATCAGCAGCCTAATGCATTTAGCTCCCATTTCTTTTGGTATGGTTTTGGTATGAAAATACCTAAACCAACAGTTTTATGGAATGAATGCATTTTACTACATCACTCAAAAAGGTGGTTTAACAAGTTATTAGCCAGAAACAACAGTGCAGTGTTTAGAAAATGGAAAACTGGACAAGTGGAAGATAGGAGACATAGTTTTTCAGTTCTTGAACCACCAACTGAACAGAATTACAAAACAGTTTTCATAACAAATGGGGGAAAAAAATCCTACATTTACATGATGGACAGATTTGATCGTAACGCTTCTGACATGCACAATGCCTACTTGTCTAGAAAAACTGGAGAATTATTTTGTCATTTTGAACATTTTGGCTGATGAAATGCTTAACTATCTAGATTTTGTATCTGTATCCTTTTTGGCTGTATCCTGTTTGGCTGCCACTATTGTTCAAGTCTCAGAAAAAGTCATTATATCAAGTAACCCCACCACCACCACCACCATGTGGTTTAAGCATGCGCAGAAACGACTGGTTGTTTTCCCCTGCTGATCTGATCATGAAAAAGTTTAAATAATTTTCTATCAACACTGATTAGATCAGCTGTGATGTTTACATGACAGAATATTATTTTGATTGGACGTTTGATTGGAATGAAGGTTCTCCATGTAAAGCTATCTACACCCCAATAGAAATATCCATGGAAGTGTAGAAACTGTTCTGAAGGAAGGCAAACAGGGAGGAAGGACTGAGGTATGCCAAATGACAAAAAGGAGCTGGACTGAAATCTGCGTCACGTCAACAGAGGATAAATCCTCCCTGCTATTCAGCATAACTGAAGGACTACAGGATCATCTTAACAGAGTTGTCCAGGGAGTACCTGCCTCTTACCTGCTAATTCTTTCTGCAGTTATCTCTCTGCCTGTCTGTCAGAAATTTTACTCAAAAACTGCGGATGGTGGATTTTTGTGATTTTCTTTCTGACAGTGGTTCTTGGATTAATTCAGGTTCCATAACATTGCTGGAATAATCTGAAGGAATTGAGGGCACAAGACTTTTAAAAATTATTCATTAGCCCTGAGAGGTAGAGAAAATTGTATAGCGCCATTTCGCACCGTTATTACCACACAGCATGGACACATTGATTGTTATTGTTTTCATTTGGTTAATCCCAGTCATGCACACTAGCTGACGGCAAAAGATATTGCATAACCGGGTGTAACTCATAGTGTTTACACGATGGAACTTGCACTCATTAATGTTTCTATACTAACAAATCCAAATGGTACGGAATAGGTTAGACCTCTTTTATAAAATACTGTTTCAGTGAATCCAGTTCTATTTTGAATTACATAGATAATAATATTAATGTTTAAAAAAAACGCAAGTCTATTGTTTTCGGTTTTATGCCAATATATGGAAGGAATTAAAGTGCTAAAACTCTAAACACAGTCAATCAGCAAGATAAAAAAAATACTAAAGCAACATTGTGTTATTTTGCACATGTTGAAAGAATTGCTCGGTGTATATCTGCTCTATATTTCCAGTTTGGATGCATGACGTGAGGTAATATTTTGATGTTGTTTGTTTTACTGTTAAAATATTGAAGAAGAAAAAAAGAACTGAAACAAGATTTTTGTGTTCGTAAAAAATATTTGACTATTAATAATATTATTTGAAATGCTAAAGGTACATTTTGATCAACAAATCTAATAATTTATACAAAATGAATATAGGAATAGAACATAAGGAGGAAATCATATTATGCGTGGAAATAAGCTGCTTAGCAGACTTCTGCTCTCCCCGAGTGCATATTTAGATTGAACGTATTCTCCTCTTATTCGAATGACTTGTTAATTTAAAATTCAGAAACAGTAAAAAACAACAAAATGTCCAATTTTGAATTCTACCTTTACAACTAATTTCTGATTTCCATGGCAACTAGCAGTATGTCTTCTTTTCAAATAGATTAAATTTCCTGGTATGCTAATTAAGAGCAAGTCATAAGAATCACACAACTAAATACTCCTTCTCCTATTTTGGTCTTTCGGCCCCCGTCTCCCCCTCCTTCCTTTACAACACTCATTTAATCGTGGCCGGATATGGGCCTGCAATGCTTTAGCCTTAACTGATGCTAGGTTCATCTTGATTGGTGTTAAGAGCCAATTTTAAGCAAATTAAATGTTAATTTCAGTCTGAATATCTGAGCAGCAAGGTCCATCTTTTATGTAAACATGATGTCAAAGTAGCTGTGCATGGGTTTGCATAATATATGTTAGTGTGTGTTCATACTAGTCTATATGCCTGTTTTTATGCTATTTTCTGTTTGAAAGCATATCATGCAAACATAACTTTCTGTGAACTCTTTCATTCTCATTGAGAACTTTTTGAACCCAAGCGTTGCCTCAGAGTTCATCCATATAGCTGGGGATGTTGCTTCTTAGTCACCACACACTGTACACACAACTTTGGTAATGCAAAGCTGTAATCAGGCAGGTGCGCAATGTTTTCTGTATTATGGCCTTTTTAGTCTTCAGCGACTGCTTTCTCCTTCTGTCTTCACTTGGCTATGAATGCGAGCAGCCAGTGATGAGCAACCACACTGTACAGGAGGCACCAAAAGAGGGAGAAGACAGAAACAAAGACTGCCACTGCGAAGGAGGAAAGGGAGACGTAATCTCTGCAAAAAGCGACGAGTGCATACTTCTTTCCTTCTCTTTCAGCTAAAAACACCTGTGCTTCTCAGTGGATTTTGCTCTGACTTAACAGCCTCTAAATGAGCTATTTAGCTCGAAAACGTTGATAAATAACAGTAAATTGGACTGGAAAGGGGCAGTTGACATTTACGTAGATTTTTGTCAATGAACATTGGCACCTCTAGATACCCCATGTTTAACAGCAGCAGACCTTGATTTAATTACTGCTCCTGACTCACATCTATTCACTGTCAATCACACACCATAACACAAATGCCAAATGGACAGGAAAACAGGATTAGAGCAATGTGGAGATTTTTTTCTCCTCCTTTAGAAAATGTCAAATGCATTGTTTTTCCTCACAATCGAAAAGTTTTTCTTTCAAATAAAGATGACTGGATGTCAAAATAATTCCACATATCCTCAAATTGAATTGGAGTCAGCTGACCTTGTGCTTTTTTAAGAGAATATGTTATTTCATTCATACAACTTTACCTTTTTTCTTACAGTCTATTCTGGTAAAGAAGTGTCTCTTTGGTTTTTCTCGTTTCTGTGTTCATCACCAAGGTCGGAATCAGTTTGATAGAAACTGCTTCCCTCCTTCTTTGTCTGCAGTTCATATGTCTGCAGGGTTCAACAGCATCCATTCTCCTCAGTTATACACGTTCACTTGTTGTGCTTAGCACACAAATGCACACAAAGACATAATCACACATGAGAGAAGTCAGGCCTCACCAGGGGAGGACCGGCAAACTTTCCCAGAGCCCTGCGACATCTCCTCAGGACTGGAAAAGCAAATGAATGAGAGTTATTTGTGTGTAAGCGCAGAACCAAACACACAGTGTGTTTTGCTGTAAAGCTTTTCTGTCAGCTCTGCAGGCTGTGAGAACACATGGTCCATACAAATAGGCTGCCCCAGGGCTGGCTTCCTCTAATATGCCACAACTATCAGCAACAGATGACAGAACTGGTTGAGGAGAAGCACAGAGGTTGAAACAAAAGCTAGATCACCCCCGAAAGTGTGTCACACAATACTGACTGGTGGCAGAGAGTGCATCCCAAGAGGGACCGAGACAGGTACAAAGGAAAAAGTTTGGAATAAAAAATACACAGCAAAATAGAAAAAAATAGGAGAAACGGAGCCCAATAGTCTCGTGAGTGGGATTCAGTGGCATCTAGTGGCTTAAAGTGTGAGTTGCAGCAAACTACATTCGAACAGTGGACGTAACATACTTCAGAAACTATTGCTAAAACTAGTTTTTGATCCCTTCTGGGGATCAATTACACTATTGTTTAATTGTAAGATATTAGTACCTCTTTGGACCTGATATTCTACTTCTAATATAATGAAACGCATAACTTTTTTATAGTTAAATGTCTACGCTAATCAAAACACCATGGTTAATATTATAAATAAAAGCTTAAATAACACTGGAAAGGTACAGGCTGTACAGATGAAGAGGAGACAATCCATGTTTATCATGCAGGTCAGGTGAGTGTAAATCGTTAGCTACTAAGAATAACAGTGTGGGTGTATATAATAATCATATGTTATGAAGAGACGAAAAGGCAAGAGACAGCACAATTAAGACAGAGAAAACAGAGAAAATAAAGCAGAACTGATAAATAAATTAAGTTAGTGACTGACAGAACGTGACAGAGAACCAGATGAAGAAAAGAGAGGTTTACAGAGAGAGAGAGGCATTGAGTGAGTAAGGGAAAGAAATGTTGCCTGAGACTTTGCTATGACAACCTTTTCAGAACTCAGCATGCTCCCTAATGTACAGCTGAAATGTCAGAGACAGTAAGCAAGAGAATGGGCTCAGCACAGAGAGAGACCTATCTGTGCTACACAGGCGATGAGCAAGACAAATCCAAATCATACATCAGTAAAAATTTGATTAATGTGAAATGTGGGAAAATAATATTGATATCTAAGCTTAAAGTTGATTAATGTTTGCCTCTTTCTTTCACCTCCCTCTGTTGTTTTCTCCTTCCCTGTAGCTGTTGAGCAACAATAGATTCAGTCTTGTTTAATGAATGATAATAAAAGCATTTTTGTCATCGCTTCACAAAAAGCTTCCAGCAAAAAAAAAGCATCACCAGAATTACCTCAAGGAATGTAACAGAAAATGATTAAACAAATATTTTGTGTTTGTCTTCTGTGCTGCCAGTGACAAAGTTAAAAATACCGCACCTGCTTGAGCACCTTTTAATGATTATTGATGGAGTTGCTCAGTTAAAGACAAAAACAATTAAGACCCTGCCAGTACAGAGTCCACAGTACTAATGAGCGCGAGCATGCCCGGGCCTGCGCGTCCTAATGCTGACTAGTGTGTAAAACCTGATGGAAGCAACACTTGTTTTAATCTCACCTGAATCCAAAAGGCGTAAGGTAGCTGTCACTGTCAATGTCTTTACAGAACTTAAGCTTATGGGGCTAAGGAAGCAGCAGATGGGCAGCAAGTCACGGCGAGTCCTTGACTGTGCAGCTATCTGGAGCCTGGCGGGCCAGCGGCGGTGTGTGCAGGCGGTTGTTTCACATCTGCTGTTTACAACCTGACCCTTCCTCCCTCCTACAGGCCTTCGAAGAACTCGAAAAAGATCATCAACGTCTGCTTGCAGCAGCATTTCAGATGTTTTTCTTTTTTTAGACAAATATATTTTAAAGTGCTCTGCATCCATGCCATCTTGTCTCCCTTCCACCTTGGTTTCCATTCTTACCACTTCTTCCAACATTTCCTTTAATCTTCCTCGCTTCTTCGATGTACAACAAGAGGAGCCTATAAACAGCTGGCGACAGCTTAACGAAGCAATCTCACATCCAGCTGTTTTCAGGCTCCTCCCTGTTTTCTTTTATCCTCAATCTTACTTTCCAGGGCCTGAGAGAGATACTGTAGCATATAGTGTGTGTAAATGCGAAATAAAATAAAGAAATAAAGAAATGGGATGAGTAATAGAGCTACTGGAGCAAAATAAAGAGAAAGAACAAAAATAACAAATAACTGTCCTCCAAAGAGCTGTGTCTGAGAAACATTAGCTCTTCCTCACTGCGGGTGTGTGTGTCACACAGACAGCATCAGGCCTGACTGGAGGATTAACAGAGCTCATATGTGGGATTCACCCTCCCTCCCTACCTCCATCAAACCCACATAAACACACACTCACACACATACACAGTCACAACAGGAAAATCCTCAGCTGGATTTGTGAGCATCATTCTGTCTTTCTTACTGTCCGCTCATTCCCTCGCTCTGAACCCCAATCTCATCTAGGAGAGGATTTATGAGGGGGCGCACCTCATCCCTTCAACACAACACAATCTCAATTGGACTGAGTACAGCCTTATTCCAAACCAGACATCCATTAAACTAAGGTATTACTGTAATACAACTATCGGACAACTCTATCTCTTTCTATCTCCCTCTGTCTTCTCTCATTCAGGCTGAACATCAGTGAGAATGGTGTTATTAATACAGATTCTGCAATAGTTTCAGACATTTCATTTCTATGTATATCAGATTAAAACGCCTTACAGCAAAGACCTTATATATTTAAATATAGAAAAAGCCGCTTGGATCATGATTAGGTTTGGGTCTTGTTTAGACCTGGAGTTGAAATCTATCAACTAAATGAGTGTGTGATATAGTCTGTAGCCACGTCTGCCTGATAGGCTCAGGAGATGAGTATTTCAGCTCCCGCCCCCATCCCCAGTGTCTGTCCACCTCCCCGAAGACTCTGCGATCCAATTACCAACCTGGCACTGCTTGGCTCAGCACTGACTCTGCCAACCTGTGAGAAGTATGTCTCTTCCATGCTGTTCCCTACTCTGTCCCTTCATTCAGTCACTAACCTTCATCTTTGGTTTGCTTCTTGTTTATCCCCCTATATGATGCCGTCACACTCCATCAGCCGGCAGCAGGATTTCTTTCTTTCTTTTGCATTATGATTTTGTGTATGTGTTTGTCAGCTGTGCTAGGAGGGAGTTTCTGGCTGATTAAGGAGATGATTTATAGGAGCATGATGTCTGAGGAATTCCCCGATCGCTGTTCAAATCGCGGCTTCTCAAATGGGCTCTCTCCAGTCAACCACACAGACGAATTAGACACCAAGACACATTCATGCACGTGTGCACCAGCATGCATATAGGCACTGTAAAATCATTTCTATGCATATTGCTGTGCACCCATAAGGCTGAGATGTAGCTCGGATTTTGCCAAAGATATATATTTCTGAGTAAGCAAGCGGAAATGTCAACAGACTGATTTGATTGAGTTGCAATTTTTTGGACAATGCTGGGTCATACTGAAGGCAGAAGGGGGGGGGGAGCACCTTTCCTCCTACCTTTTCTATTCGCTTTGCGTTTTCAGTGCCCATAAAATCTGCAGTTATTTCCACAGCTTTATTAAAATCATAAAATGGAACTACCCTTTGCATAATATCTTCCACAAATCAGACACCTAAGATTTAACAGTTTGTTCCATTTATGTTACATTAAAAGCCCCGAAAATCTATTTTCCCTACCTTCCCCACCATGTAAGGGTGCCTTTCTAAGGTCTGGCACTAAATGTTGCATTTACTTTTGCTTATATATTCGAAAATCTTGGAATGGTTGATAATGATAACAGAAATGTAGTCTGTAAAATGAAAATGGAGATGACATCCCTTCCATCCAGCAGAAACTATTTTCATACTGAAGACCTCGGTGCTGTCAGAGAAAAGAAAACATTGGAATAATTAATGAGGATAGCAGGATATTGATACGTTGTACAAAGTGAGGGATTCCGAAATGTAAACAATATGCAATGGTAACAGAACCGAAAAGGATGGCCGAACAGAACTGAGAGGAGCGTGTTTAATATGATCTTTTAAAGGAGAAATTCCAACCTCAGCTTTTCTAACCTGTGATGCTCACAGCATCTTGCATGTGAATTTGCAGGGAATCTGCATAATTTGGTTTTCTTCTGTACCCACTTTACCTCAACTCTTTGTCATCTAATTCAACACCAAGGTAGTGATTTCCTATATTTCCCAGGATGCCTTGTAACACATTCCAGAAAACATGGGTTGCTTGTATTCAAATGTATTATACCTTTGTTTCTATGAGTGTGATATTGATAATTTACATCACTTTTTTTTTTCCTTTGCAAAACCTAATATTACACCTCATCAGAAATAGCATGATCACTTCTGCTTTCCCTTTTCTTTCTGTAGTTTTTCATTTAATTTGATGATGGATACACAGTCCATGAATTCTGGCTGCAGATAAGTGTTCCACATAGGCTTGTCTGGAGTTAAAGGTGTCCAAACCGACTTGAAACCTATATGGGAAAATACAAGTAAAGCTAACCTTAAAACTGCAGATAAACCCACGTGGGACCCTTCTCTGCAACCCAAATGTAACCCTTATCGACTCCATATGGACATCCTGGCTGGGATCTAGCAGAAAACATCAGTATTTCTCTAAATCCATAAGGAATATACAACTCATGTAATAAGATGAGATTAAAAAAGATGAATGGAAGAGAAACCCACAAATCTACACGAACATCTTTTTTTGCATTCGCGCCAATTATCTATCAGTCAGATATTCATTGATCAGAGTTATTCTGTTCTCTGCTGAAAGCTAATTTTTCAGAAACTTACAATCAATAGCCACTATCTTGTTATATTTGAAACAACATCAGTATAAACAAATTATGTATTTGATGGGAAATGAATGGCTGTGTATGCTTCCTAAATGTCCCTGCTTGCTTCAGGTAATTTAGTCTCTGTTGGGAGAACATTTCAATTTTGGACACAATGGGAGTATTTCTTTTTCCTTTTCCTCATTCCTTTTCCAGTCCGTTCCACCACATTTTTCCCAGCCTGCAGAGAGCAAGAGAAGAGCCTTGAATAGTGATGAATGTGCACTGTAATGCAACTTAAGTTCAGCTGAGAGATTCATTAATAAACTCAGATATATATTTTTTTCTTTCCTGGCCGCATCACTTGCAACACAGGGGTTTTGGCTGTTAAAAAACATTATCCTCTTTCAAGGTTGTGCTTCCCCTCATTTCCCCTGATTCTTCTGTTTCTTCTTGAAAGTAATTGTGTCTTGCTATGGCTATGTGAGTTATTAGCTGGATCCTCCGGCAGGAGTGTGGGCTAAATGGATCGGTGTCAAGAGGCTGGCTGCCCTGCTGTGTGGGAGGATGGCTGGCAGGTAGAATGATGCAGAGTGAAAAATTACTGCAGCAGGAGGCAGAGAC
>JBAMHX010000008.1:26220723-26237636 GCA_037177515.1 Pseudomugil tenellus | reverse complement strand
ACACACACAAACACACACGTGTCTGTAAGTTTGTTTTATGTAATATGTCATGCTCATTGGCTCAACCAAAATGCAAAATTTCACCGATTTCATTTCTGATGCTGCACAGATGTATTTTCGGTCTGTGAAAGGATGCCATTTTAAGTGCAAATGTAAGTGTGCACTATGAAGGGGGAAAAGAAGTGACAGCAGAGATACCTGGAGGGTCCAAAAATAAAAATTAAAATAAGAAAGGAAAAAAAAAGTATGAATACTTCCATGCGTGTTTAGGGGATGATAATTACATACATACTGTATAAATATACTATTATTGCTTCTAATTTTTGTATTTTATTGGTACAGAAAGTAATTTGAAACTAATAATAAAGCAGGGTTTTTGTAAGTTCACAGAGCATTACAGATATCTCGCTTTCTGCCCACATGTTTTATATGCAAGGATGAAATGTACCAATGCAGTGCCAGACATGTCTTCCTTTCTCTATCACTAATTTAACTTCCTAGGTGAAAACCTGGCTCTTTCCACGACCCAACTCAAATGGTGACATTTCGGTCATATGGTTTGGGTGTGTAACGCCCAGTAGCAGCTGGTCTAACCTTTAGCTACTAGCCATTATTAAATATTGACTTAACAGAAAAGATACATTCTGATATTTGTTGCAGTAGCTCATTTCTGACATGTCCGAGGTACAACTCTTCATGTAAAATGCTTCCTTGTTGCTTTTTCTCTCAAATAAAAGACGAAATGCTCCTCCATGCTTGCTATGCTTTTCCTTTTCTTTCTCTCTCTCATAGAAATAGTTTCCCTATTAAAAGCTACAGGAAAAAAAACAGCCCGCCTTTGTCCTATTACTGTGTAGTGGAGCTGATGTTAGTGAAGTTGGCAGCCATGGATGACTGGGAGCCACCAAGGCCTTGGTCAGCTGACATTATCCTGGCCCTCAAATGCTACAGCCCTGCAGCAGGGTCTGCCAGTGTGTATATAGGTGTGTGTGTGTGTGTGTGTGTGTGTGTGTGTGTGTGTGTGTGTGTACCTACTGCATTATATGTCCTTGTCCAAGTGTAGCTCAGGGAGGGCATTGCCATTTGTGACTATAGGTAGGCAGAAGAAGGGAAGGGGAGGAGCAGAGTGAGGGACAGGGGGAGGTTGAAAAAGTAGGTGGTAATCTGAGTAGATCTGAACACTGATCCTCTTTGGCTTTCATTGTGTTTGTAGGGGGATAAGATGGACCGAAAAGCAGAAAAGATTTCTGGTCGGGAGCTAAAGTCACCAACAGACTGAGAAGGATCAGTACGACAGCAGCGACAGCAACAAAAATAGAAAAATATTTGAGCTACTCATCTGTATTCTTTACATCTGTGCTTTTGTTGTGACTCCGTTGTGGCTCAGGCATGAACCACATCTGTCAGAGGATTACGCTCACGTATTGAGCCGCACACAATCATCTAAAGTATAATGGGTCAATGACCGTTATAATTTTGTGGCAGCTGTAATGCTGAAGGTCTGAACTGAGTAAAGAAATAGAGATGAGCTTCGGCATTGTGGCGTTGGGACGAGGCTGAAACGTGGCAAACAGTCCAGATGGGTCAGCAGCACAGAGCCAAAGCCCTCCTTAACCTCCTGGGTCAGGGAATCAGCCGTACATCTCAGAAAGGGCAGAGATCACACACAGAAAGAATGCACAAGCTCCCCTGGTCAGGTACACATATCCACCCGTGTGCACTCACCATCCAACCAGATGCAGCCAATCGGATGGCTGAAAATTCTATCCACGCTTCTGATAAGAAAAGTAATAAAAAGCAGTTCACTTGTCTATTTATGGTAAAATATGGTTGTGAAATCGCCATCGCCTTGCTTTATAGATTGAATGTCATAAAAAAAGAAGATCAATTTGTTTCTTTGGGAATAAGCAATAATACAGCGCACTTAATACTCGGTCTTACAGACTTGTTTATTTTCATGTAGACTGGAGCATTAGAGATGCCATTATAAGGCAGCCTAAATTGGTCCGCTGAGGCTTGGACTAGCCTATAACAAGCACCGTGATTCTAAAACATTTATGCAACATCGCCCAACATTACAGCTTTTAGTGTTTGCCATAGAGAATTGTTTGCTCCCTGTGGATGATCAAGGATGCTGTGAATGTACAAAGTAGTTTTTCTGTTTTCTTCTTTTGTCTTCAGCCAGGTGGAAATGAGTGAAGAGACATCATTCCCACCCCAAAAACACAGCCATTAACTCACATTGCCTTTTTGTAATTCATCTCTAATTCATGCAGAATTAGCAAACTGATTATTCTGATAACTTCTGAGTTGTGAAAAAAAAAGTTTTCACACCTTTAGCAAAACGTGATTATCTGCAGCCCTGGCTTTCTATTTGGTAGACAACTTACAGCAGTGGCGGAAGGGGAAGGAAAACTCTGCACGTATATTTAGCAATTACTTTCTTTCTGAAAAAACTGAGGGGCACAGAGACTAAATAAGAACCTAAGTCAGGTTTAGGGCACATTATTATCACAACTACACCAGTGCTGTGACTGTGTAATGGAAAATTCAGTTTCACTGCTCTCAAAAATCCCTCCTGCCCGTTGGGATAGTGTTCCTTTACAGCTCATCCTCTTGCCGGAGGTGAGCAGGGTCCTGAAATTCCATCCTGCACTGATTTCCCATAGACTTTACTGCGCCTTTGCCAGAGCTGAGCAATAGCAGCAGGATTCTCCAAACAGCTGTACTGCTTAGCTGAATTTTCAAGTACCACTAGGCCAAATAAAGTCCTGCTTTGGTGTAAAACAAGGCAAGTAAAAAACAGGAATTTGGGAAGTTCCAAATTCTGTTTCTTTATCTTTTGGTGGGGGGGAGGGTACGTAAAATAAGCAATCCATTATCCGAGCACCACCCCTGCTGTGTTCTTCAGATTCCCTTCAGCTATTAGCAGTTCAGGACACAAATAGATCACACAAGATATTAAAAAGCAGCAGGAATCTAACAGTTAAAAAGGCACACCATCTTTCTTGCTGTGGAACAAAAAACATTTCTGAGTGCAGTCAAATTATTGGAGCGCTTCTTCTTTTTTGACAGTTATTGCTTAGAATTTATATTTTATAGTGTGTGATTTTATCAAAGATGAGAATTAAGAATGGCTGAAAGAGGAGATGTGAGGGTACAAAAGTCCCGGTTCAGCATCCACGCTTTCTTTTGCCAAGCAAGCATGACTCAAATGAAAAGATGGCATTATTTTAACCCCCGATGCTAAGAAAATGATAGCGTTTGTACGGGATAGCAGCATATAAATCAATGCAATAACAAAAACCTCACAGCCTTTTGTAGGTCACAAGAACAGAAATGTACAGTTATATGTGTGACGTGTAACTATGTTGTTGTCTTTCCCTTTCAAATCCCAGCCACAGATTTGTGCTTGGCAGGAAACAAAACATTCTGTCAAAGCTGATCAAGGAATCATGTAGTGAATTAATGCTGATGTTAACATCTGTTGGTATCATTTAATTGACATGGCATACAAATTGAACAAAAAAGTAGGCACATGTACAAATATGACTATATGCGTTGTTTTTTAAATGCAGAAAAATATTAATACAATTTGCTGATTGCAGGTTTGTAATAAAAAACATCCTTAGGCCTTTGTTGATCTGTGATTATCTGCTCGCATTCGCTTGATTTAATGTCTCTATTCATACTTTGCGTAAAACTCACAGAAGGCTCTTTTTGGACTACATAATCCATGTTGAGAAAAATGAAATAAAAGCAGTCATAACAAACATGAAGGCAGTTTAAGTGATTATGTCAGTGTGCCTTCATAACACAAATCCATGAAAATCCAAGCAACTAAATCCGTGAAAATAGGACAGCATGTGCATGTTTGCTCCAAGATGCATTCTGAGAAGAAGCAAGACACTAGATTTATTAGTATTGTTTTAATTATGCTGAAGCCTGCGCAAAAATCTCACCCGGATCATGTAATAGATATTATAGGGTATAGTTTTAGGAAGACAAATTTCCAATTATTATCTCATCACAGAGCTCAGCTTTGCTTTCATTGGACTTCCAACTGAAGACCTTCAATAATGCAGTCTTGTTTTTTTTCCGGGCTGATTGTTTCAACAGGATCTAGTTTGTTCAACAACATAATTTCATTTCAAATTTTAAAGCGTAAATTAAAGTCAGGGATGCATTTATTTTTTTGCACCCTCTGCAGTAAAGAGCTAAGGTATGTTAGAGTATATGAGCCATTTTCATAAACATCTGAATAATTATATCAGGATATCTGAAATAAATTAGCTTTGGTTGCAAATGTATTACGACTTTTTCATTTCAACCCTTTAAATATTTAATCTAAAAAATAGCACACATTTATTTTTGGTTTTTAAACAGAGTGTACATTTTTCAAGGACCCTAAAAATTAGAAACACTTTCAGCTTCCAGCAGGTAAAAGCACAACAAATAATTGTTTATTAAGCACTCAATTTGGCTGCAACATCACTTACTCTCAAGTGGAGTAACATAATCAATTAATACTGTAATGAGTTGCCGACATAATTATTCCAACTGCTGTGACAGATTGCCTAATTAGTCATCTTCTGACCATGTGGATTACTCATATTTACATACAGTAAAAAAGTGTTTCACTGACCTGTGTAAAAAGCAGAACTGCAACATTATTATTTACACTAATTGGTCATTTTCTTTGCTTAAAATGATGGTAGTTTTTACATTTTTTTTTTAATTCAGGGGGTTTAGATTAGCAAACTTAATCCTTGGTCGGTTTACATAAACAAACTAATCAAATCAGCATTTTGTTAAAGCTGAACAAGCTGGAAAAACTGTTTCATTAAGCAGCAGTAAATTTGAAATACCATCAAATGCAAGAGGTCTCAAAGCCAACATCTCCAACCTGAAAGATTCTGATTACTTCACTTTAGAAATCAAAGACATTGTTCCCCGAAACCATCCCAAGTACTTATCAAACATCCTTCTTAATTAGACATATTCTCAAATCCCTGGTGAGAGACAGCAGTGCGAAGTAGACTGAAGTAGACTTCGAAGACAAAAGACACTTGCAAAAGATAGATACACACACTGTGATGCACAGAGCTCTTATTAACACACATTGTCAACTTCATGTCAGGAATGCGCCACAAAACAGCAGCTATACACTTATTTTCCAAAGTTTTGAGAGGAAATGTTTTCTATATGTGGGTTCTGCATCTATGTCCAGTCCTCGACGGCTACTATCCTGCAACATTTAGATGCAGCCTTTTCGTCACATCTGAACCAAATGGCATAATTTCCTCTTGCATTTCTGCAGAGGCTTGCTAAGAGCCATTCGTTTGATTAGTGAATGGATGCATCTAAAAGTTGCAGGATGGTAGATCTGGGATGCACTTGGGCACCCCTGCTGTATGTTATGGCCTGTATGTGAGATGTTTCCTCAGGTGGATATCTGTATTGACAAAATAATGATCACAATTAAAATGTCTAAACAATTTAACATGAGAAATAACATTTTACCTAAATATACAAAGAAAATGAAATACAAAATAAACAAAAATAAATCAATATATACAGAAAACAATGAATAAAAAACTAACTGATTTAGCATTTATGTCCCCCTTATGTTACTTTTCATTCCATAATTTGCCTTGCCTAGGAGGCTGACCTTTGTGACCCTGAAATATTAGCTTTGGGCTGTGGCTTTTGGCTCAACGTGTGTTTAACCCATTAATCTGGCTTTGTGGTAAACCCCTAAAGACTTTACAGCACCGGAAATAACTCAGTATGACAACACCTGGCAGCCAGTAAAAACAGAAGAATTAACCTCATGAATGAGTTTTTCATGTAAAATGATAACTTTCGACACGTCTGCACACACACAAAAGATAATAAATATGCACAAACACAAGCACACATCCACGCCTTGGACTGCATGCAAGCAAATGTACACTGTACTACACACACGTGTTATTACTCTTCACCATAGTAGGAACATTAAATATGAATATAGTGCAAGTATCTGTGTGTGTCTGTGTGTATATTGTGTCTGTAAGATTAAAATCATCCAGAACATTCAACTATTCTGTAGCCGGTGAAGAGATTGAGGAGGGCTGGGTGATAGGATGGCGCGTTCACAAAAGATTACATTACTCTCATTCATTCCCCTCATACAGCACACTTTTGCACTTCCCAGTGTTTGCATTGATAATGGACACTGGCTGTGTTATGAATTGAGCTGCTAGATAAAGGCTTCACATCCAAAGAGCAGTGAGCTATATGTAACAAAGAGGGGTGTGTTGGAATGTTTATGTTAGATACGAGCGTGAACTTTTGCCAAATGGGATTTATCCTCCACTCCCATCTCCATCTCTTGAGCTAGCTATGTAGAAAAGAAAAAAAAAAAACAGATGCATAGCACTTTCTAATGTCAATATTTTTATTTCTTACAGCATTTAAAATTAGCTGTCCCATCCATTCAGAAAGTCATCTCGTGTTGGACGGGGTGAGTCTTTTTTTGGGAATATTATGAACAGAACCATGGCATAACACACTTTCAACTAAAGTCTGTGCACATGTGACATTACGGAAGGGATTAAGTGCCACTCTGGTCTGTTATGGAAAACATAATTCCACAACAATATGGTGAACTAGCAGCTGCAAAGTTACAAGATTAAAGACTGCTTACCACAGATGCCTCTATGAGGTAACTGGCGTCTGTTTTACCCAATAATCATGGTGTTGCATACATTTCTAGCTGCCAATTATAATCAGCTCCTTGCTGTAATTTAACCTATATATGATGCTTCCAATAGCAACCACTGATGTCTCGTCAAACCAAGCAGGACTGAGTGCATTAAGATTGCAGCTTTCATAATGATAAATTACAGCAGCATTTTACATGATGAATGTTGTCAATGCAAGTTAACTGGTGTACATTATTTCATGACAGCAGACTCATGGTACATAAGGTTTACATAGACATTAAATGTTCCAGTGATGTAGATGTTTTAACCGCAAGCCTTTGATATAAAGATGACTGACTCATAAAGTGATACATTAAATAACAACCTTTACCCATGCTCTGTCTCTTAAATGGATCGTAACTTGTTTTAATTTCACGTTATCAATCATCTTGCAATTTGGATCTGCATTTTTTTCCTCTATGAGCATTTTCTCCAGATAATTCATATGTGCCAGCTGATATGAGGCCCGACTAACATTTAGTTGTGTGAAGTGAAAAAACAAAAAACGTGCACATTGCAAATTGTATTCACATAAATAATCCCCATCTCAAGATGCAGCGTTGGTCTCTATGTTCAGAGGCTTCCACCCATCAGGGATGCAGGGATGTTGGAGCTCAGTCTCACAAAAAAGTAGCAGGGTTTGGCGAGAGCAACAAATTTCAAGTATGTTTCTGGAGTCATCCTTACACCTTTATTTCTTAGTGTGTGAGCTACAGTTAACTATAAATGCTCTCCATTACAATAAATGACTTCATTACAATAAAGATGTGTTCAACCTCCCGCTGTGCTTCAATAAGTATAACTGTGGGACAATTTGTTGAAGTGTGTTCAAGTAATAGAGCTTGTAGTTCATAGTGCAGTATTTACACTTCACATTCTCTCAAATGTGCTGGCCCAGGACTGCCAAAGAGAGTTTGTACCTGTGCAAAGCAGCTTCATACACACAGACGGCAGCTGTATCACACAGATACGGCCAGTCCCTGCCTTCCTCTGTGTTTATTAAGACATTGAAGCTTTTAGCACCTAGCAGCACTAATCCTATAGCCTTATGCTCGCTGATACCGGAGCCAAATGGCCTTACGCAGAGTCTCTCTCTCTCTGTCTCCCTATGTGAGTGTGAGCATCTGTGACTGTTTGTGATGAATAGAAGAGGCAAAAGAGGAGAGGGGTGAATGTGAGACATTGCACCACTGAGGCCGGCGAGGAGAGAAAAAAAAGCAGAAAGAACCAGGGAGGCAGAGACTAAAAGAGGGGTGTCAGCGAAGGGGAGTGGGGGCATAGTTACACATGGATAGCATACAAAAGCACTTACATGCACTCTGCCCCTGCGTTTATGTCTTGCATGCAGAGCGTGCGTGCTCTAACGCTTGTGTGTGTTTACGTTGCTTTGTGGTCTCTTGCATGTGTGTGTGTGTGTGTGTGTGCGCGAGTGTGAATGCGTGTGCAAGGCCGAGGTAGGTTAAACTTGTACTCGTGAAGTGTTCCCAGAAGAGATTAATCATCCTGTGCTGGAATGCAGAATCTCGGTCATAAATCATCACCTGACCTCTCTCTGTGTCTCTTTCTCTCTGCCACACATAGCAGTGGAGTCAGGGTAAAAGCAGTGTCATTGCATATCTGCAGTAAACAAACAGGCAACAGCCTTGACGGAAGTGTGAAAGAAAAGAAACCGCATAAATCATCAAATAAAAGTGACATGTCTGGATCAAATGTTGTGGAAACTTGATTTTTTGTTTGTATAGAAAGAATCAAAACATAAATGCTGATTATTTTTGTAAATATAAATGGATAAAGAAACTAAGACTGATTTTAAAAATGAGAAAATGTCAGTGTTTATATGCTGATGAAAACTTTGAAGGTCTTCATTTTGTTCAGACTAAGAAAACTTTAAGCTACAAAGTGGTGAAACCTATTTTTTTTCTTTTAAGAGTTACCTCCAGAAAAAGGTTGGGAATTATGGGGTTTCTTTCACATTGTCAGGCATTATCTTTGTCATTTAAATGTGAAATCGGGACTGGTGAAACAGGTCACTTTGATTGCTCAGCATAACAAATAATAGCAGGACTTAGAGACAGTGGAAAACAAACACTTAGCTTAACATGTCCCATGCAATCTCTTATCAATTTTCTTCTCCATTCCTCTAAAAACAAGCTAATCTTTTGGAAATACACCACGTGGAACAAAAAAACTGATAATCTTTCAAGAGAGGCCAACGGTGTATAACATTAGAGAGAAACAGAAAATGTCTTCAGGGTTTCCTTCATTGTACATCACACATACTGCGGTCCGCTTGGGTGTATGCAAGCCCTTAGAGAGGAGCAGTGTAAACCAAGAAATGAAAAATGAAGCTAAAGCAAATGTCCCCTATGTGTTTGACAAAAGGGACCGAGCTGGGGCATCTGAACTACAAGATTGTTTGAAGGAAAATTCCCTTTTCACATTGTTAAACATGCAGAAGGAAAAGAGATGGGAAAGGTTGTATGGAGTATTGCAGTCTGACAGCAAGAGATGTTGATCAAATGATAATATTTGATCTGCTAATACAGAGACTAACCTCAAAATTAAATTTTGTAGGAAAAACGCATATTGTATTTGTTTCTGTTTTAACTGCATTATAAGACAATTTCATGACCCATTTATAATTTTAACATATATCTTAAATTACACTGAAAACATCTGGAAATGTCGGACCCTCTTAAAACACTTTAGAAATGCACAATGCTCTGGAAGAAGATGGATGTGTCTGTTCTGTAATGTCTAGTAGTGAAAACATTGCTCATATCTGATGAGTGCAGATGGATTTCTGTTATACGAATGTTTAATTATTGATGGAATGAAATTTTGTTTTCACAGAAACAACAGAACATGTGCTTGTTGAAGGTGGACTTCACACGTCCAAATACTGAGTTTTTATCAAGAGTTTGCAGGTGTGTTAGAATAAACAAAGGCCTCTTTGTTGTCAGATTATAAATCTATTTTCCTTTCCCATGTTTTGATATTTATTTATTATATTTTAATCAATGTTTTGTTTCAATGGTTTTAACTTTTTTGTTTACTATATTTCATTTCGTCATGTGCCTTCCCCAAGCAGCAACCTCCACTGGAAAAAAGGGAAGACTGACAAAGCTCCATGCTCATCCTCTATGCGCTCATAACCTGAAGTTCCCCCCTCATTCACAGGAGCTCCACAACCTGCGATCTGTCCCTCATCCACAGGAGCTCCATGACAGAGCAGATCTCCATAGACTCCTATGTTAACTCCCATCAACTTTACAGTAGAAATAAATATGTTTACAGCCTAGTACAAAAAAAAAGTTTTAGACTTAATAGGTCAAGCTTACTTCCATGACAAGCGAGGGTGGTGATATTTTTAAATCCTATTTGTTTACATGTTATTTAACTCCGACATTTGACATAATTATGGGCATGCCAAATTTGTTTGACAGGTATCCAATATCTGTGCCAAGAAGGCCGTGTGAAGCACAAATGTGGTTTGTAGCTGGAAAAAATGTGTTTTAGCTCTAGCCCACCTACTGTACCTCTGCTAGACAGTTAGCTTCTCTTAGTTCAGTTAGCTACTTGTTTGACAGATGCCAGTCCTCCACTCCCATGTTCACAGCCCCTTTCTCAACTCCAGCTCTTTGAACAACTATCTTTTATATAAAGGCCATGGTCTAATATTATGACTGTTTTTGGTGGCTTTTAGTTTGATTTACCGTACAGCACTTTGGTCCAATTCAAGTGGTTCCTCAAGGGCCATTCATTGGACCTCTTGTAATTAAAATTACAAAAGTTGAGTATGAATAATCACAGTTATGTATATGAGTCTTTGTGACCAGATAACTGTGGTCCAATAGACTTTTTCTGTCAGTGTTCAGAGGCAAAAAAAAGATTTTACAATTAACTGAAAAAAACTAAGATTATTGTGTTTGGTAGTAATAAGAGGATTGGCATCTGTAAACATCTGGAGACTCTTAAACATCGGGCTATTTAAATCATAGATTAAGTCTGGAACCTTGGAGTGCTGATAGACTCAGATCTGACTTTCCATAGTCATGTCAAAGCTTCAATAAGAAGCTTTTTACTAACTCAGAAACATCAACATAATGAAAATTTTAGCCTTCCAGTAAGACCAGGAGAAACTCATCCATGCTTTCATCTCCAGTAGACTGGGTTACTGTAATGGTCTTTTAACAGAACTTCCCCAAAAGACCATAAAACATATGCAGCTCATTCAGATGCTGCTGCTAGAGCTTTAACTAGGACTAAAGGATCTAAACATATCACGGCAGTTTTAAAATCTTTACACTGGTTTCCAGTCAATCACAGGATAGATTATATAACATACAGATTGTTTATAAATCCCAGAACAGTTTAGACCCAGAATACTATTCAGAGAATAGCAGCATTTAGCTTTTATGCTGCAAACAAGTGGAACAAACTGAAAGTAGAGACAATTATAGACACTTTATCCAGCTTAAATTTCAGGACGAATTTACTAAGATCTCATTTTGCATGTACTAATTTGCGTTAGGCATCTAGAATTCAGCGTGTGAGGCGGGGCCGTGATTAGTACGTGATCTACTAAGATTGCTCACACAAATGACAGACACGCCTATTTAAATGAGGATTTAGTGTGTGCCATGGTTTTCACGACGACAACTGTACAAAACCGCAAGCGAAAATAAAAGTTTGATCCGATGGAATTAGAAGCAACAAATATTACAAAGAGCTACAGCAAATAAATCTGACAGCAAATAAATGATACATAAATTATTTAGTTTTTAATAAGATGTTAAGATGAATGGAGCTAGCTTAAATTTGATTTGGCTGAAAGATAGTTTAAGGTAATGCCACACATTTGTTTCTGATCTAATTGCTTTGAGTCCCATAAAAATGAAAATGGATACGTCTTGCACTCACTGACCACTTATGAAACACTGAGCAGTATTTCACTTCTGTATGTGCTCAAGATGTAAATGGAAAGCAACACAAAAACACTGATATGAATAGAAGCAATCACGTTTGACATTTTCCCAAAGATAGAAGAGCTCTGCAGAACTTTGCACTATATCTTGGTTTAAACATCTGATATAATCACAGAATAACTGAAGTCTACAAATGTCTCCAGGACAAATTAACCTTCAAGTTACAAGTAATAATAATAATAATAATAAAAGAAAATTTGACAAAACAATGTTTTTTTCTGACATAATGAAACACAAAACATTGCTTTACAAAGTCCCATTCCCTGTAGCTTATGTTTACATGGTATTTATTGATATATGGAAATACCTACAGCAATCGATTAATAATTCAAAGCATGTGATCCTGACCTGCCTTGAAGTAAAATGTCTTATTACCTCCCCTTATAAATAACACCATGTTATGTGATTACAGTCTATAAATAAGACAAACATGGAGATCCTTACTGAATGAGTGCATACTTATACTCTTGCAAGGTGGGTACTTTTTCACTTTCTGAGAGATGAGCAGGGTTTGTTTCCAGCTGCTTCACAAATGCTGAGTGGGGGAAGCCAAGCGATGCTGTTAAACAAATGTTTGCATAAAACCCTTTACATCTTTTCACAGTGATGGCAGGAAGTTATCTGGACATCGGTGACACATTGTGCATGTTACAAAGCAGGCAGAAGAGAGAGGACCTTTTGCTTGGTTATGTTCAAGAACAGGAAATTGATTCTTTTATATTAAAAATTCAAGAGCTGAGTTTCATTACTTTCTGAACCTATTCCCTTTCCCTGGTGGAGTGGGAAAATATCACAGTTTATTAAATTACTTCACTGAAAAGTCTCTGGGGATCCCATCTTAACTCCCGTCCTCTTTCACAAGGCCATTTTAGACTGTAACTAGACATGCCTGCTCAGAAAGACAGAAAAAGAGAGAGCTGATAAACCACAGAAGGAGGAAGGTACACTAAATATGCTGATTGCACTGGCTGCCACAGCGAGTTTGTGTTATTCTATTGGCTGTGAAAGGCGTGGAATTGAATGATCCCACAAATAAAGCAAGAGGAGTGCTGTAAATGGAGAAATGTTGCAGTAATTCCTACCCTGAAATGAGACTGTAGGTGTTTGTGTGTGTATGTCTGGATTCATAGGTGTTTGGATGTGTCCATTAACTGATACATCCTCCACTAGTGAGGGTTATAGCAGACTTTTTTGCAAAGCACTCAAGTGCACCTATAACAGAGGGCATGCTCACTGCTACAAAGGCTGCTCAAGTATCATCAGTGATTGCTCTAACTACACTTCCTGTCTGCAGAAGCAAAGGGGTCAGTACTTGATGGCTCTATAAGGCTGACCAGTGACCAAGAAGAATCAACCAGCTGCACCTTTCTCTTAATGGCAAAAAAAGGAAATGTCCAATTTTCACTGAATTCCTCTGGAAATAGCAGGAGAACAATTTGCCATGTGAAATCAACTCCCCTCTCCAGACTAGTGGGAAATAGTTTAGCAAGATAACCTTTTACTGCTAAACTAGGGCAGACATATTAAATCTTTTTGGTTATATTTTTTTTTCCTTTATTTTTTTAAACAACTTCATCTGGACTTGGTTCACATTTTGCAGGTGTTAGCAGCATGTTTACTGTGACCAAAATAACTTTAGAACTGTATGGCTGGTTCTTTTTGAGGAGCCAGATAACAGAAGGGGCTCACCTTTGTTGTCACATAAGAAAAAACTAAGTGTGAAATCAATCTGACCCAATATCCTCCAGCAGGCGTTCACTTTTCAACTGCTATCAGTCCTTCTTGGGTAGGTTTGCATGAACATATAAGATTAGGTTGCTGTGTTAATAAAAATTATAATTAGGGTTAGTGATTGAAAACATAGATACGAACATACGGTTAAAAGGTTGAGAATCCAGTTTGGATGATGATTCATCTTATAAATCCCGATTGCAATCAGAGTTAGGAATCTTTCTCCAATAAATCATTATATGTATACAGCAGTTTTCATTTAATCACAGTGTAATCATATAAACAAGCCCTGACGGGAGGTATGCTGTGTTTTTTTCCCTATGGATAACCAGTATTGAGTATGTTTCTATTGATTACTAGTTAGAACTGAGTTTCAGCTACCACATTTATGTCACTATGTGTCCTAATACTAAACAAAAGCAAACACGTTACTGCACCTTGATTACCCCAAACATACAGCTGACACTCTAGTGTTATCTAAATGGTCCCCACTCGACTAAAATACAACCAAGATGCTCATCTGAGAGTGCCATGAGCTTAGGAGTTGGATGAGTTAAAAGCAGTTGGTCAGCTGTCAGATAGATGTAGTAAATATCATTCCATTCTGCAATCATTTCCTACACAAAACCGCAAAGGATCCACAGCCATGATGATCCACAATGAAAGCTGTGCTCTAGTTGAACGTAAAATGCCACAACTCCAAAAAACACATGCATATACTGAGCAATATCTGAGTGGCACAAAACGCCCTAAAGGTAAAAAGAGGGCCACAGAAGTTAAACAGGAAGGTGGTGATGCAAGACTGGGATGAAAGTAGGTTTTTCAGAGGTTTAGATGTTTTAGAAAAAGCATAGAAGAACAAAACATCATCAGCGGACAATTATATTATTGTGTATGTGTAAGGTTTAACTCCGAAACCAGAGTATTGATTAATTATCAGATATGTGTCATAGAGGCTAATTGAACTTCCATTATTTTCTTCTGTCATTTCTTTAAGATCAGTTTGATCGGTCTATCAAGGCAAAAGCCACGTTATTAAAAAGAAAACTTGGTGCAATCAAAAATTAAATTTTTAAGGCAAAACACTGTGCTGATATTGGCATATTTGCACTTAAAAAGATCATAAATAACTACAAAAACGCATCAGTTCTTTTATGGTTTATTGCTGCTCTAAAAGGTGTTTGATTGTGTTGTCCATAGATCTTTTTTGGGGAATGATCTCAGAGGGGTGCCCATATATAGTGAAAGAAATCTGACTTTACTGGTTGCTCATCAAGCTAATTGTGTTTCTTCCCCATTTGAAGTAAGCAGTGGGTTCAGACAAATTAGTGGGGGACAAATGGGTTACCTGTCTTTTTTTCATTTATACTTTTCATATATTGATGACATCTCCAGCCAGTTGACGGCTCAAACTGTATGGCTGGTAGTTCGTTGGGGAATAATTTTATGTATGCAGATGATCTTGTGCTGCTCAGTTTGAGTGGCACTGGCCTCCATCAGCTTCTTGTAATTTACTCTGCTTATGGAGCAAAACATACTAAGTATAATGCTAGAAAGGTCGTATCATGATCTATGGTCAATCTAACTATGTTCTCATTTATTATCTTGGACCTTAGCCTGTACCAAAGAATAAAATTACACTAAATCGAATTGAGCTTACCCATTTTAGCTGAAGAGGAACTGGGATTATTATTATTATTGTTTTACATTTAAACATATCTTG
The DNA here is from genome assembly GCA_037177515.1 of Pseudomugil tenellus. Classification (NCBI taxonomy): domain Eukaryota; kingdom Metazoa; phylum Chordata; class Actinopteri; order Atheriniformes; family Pseudomugilidae; genus Pseudomugil; species Pseudomugil tenellus. Next base: position 26,222,445 of record JBAMHX010000008.1, on the reverse strand, counting down.
TTAATGTAGAGTGTATCATCCATTATTTTTTCCTTTCTCTGCGGTTTTTGCTCATGTACCCATCAATTAATCAGTTACTGCATTTAACACAATTTATTCCTTCATCAGTACTACACTCATTTTTACCTCTTAAAAATCAAAACAGCAACCAACAAAAAAAAGTAATTCACAAAGGTCTTACAGGAGCACAATGACTGTTGCAATACTAAAAGATGAAACAAAGAGAATAATGTGTCATTAATCAAGAGACAAGCAGGGAGATGTAAACAATTCAATCCAGCAAAGAGTGTCTTACTCTTAAAAAGCATCAAAATATACTGTGCGGGACGCAAAATAAGGACGTATCACAAGAATAAAACTATAACTGCGTAAAACTGCATATATATATATATGAATATGGATTTAGGACACTGTCTTAATTGTATATTTGGCTCAGAATAAAGCCCTGAGTAAGTGAAATAGCCTAGTGGGTTGTGGGCTGGCTCAACTACCTTTTATAGAGCCATGGAACCAAGTTTACTATTTTCTATTAAACAGAACGCCCTGATGATTAGAGCGGCAGTATAAATGGTATCCTCTTCTCTATATTTTAAAATATCACTTTCAACCACCTTACCTCTTTTTAAAGGTCAGCATTCTACATTAATCAGTAGTGAACAGAGGCTATTTCTGCCCTTGTTTCTTTTTATGTTGCAAATGATGAAGTACTAACATGTGATGCATTTGTGTTAGTTACATTTAAAAAAAAATAATCTGCAAATCACTTAAAAACTGGCCATACAAACAGCATGGAAGCAAATCAGTGGGGAGCTTGTAGACATGAGGTCTAAACATGACTACCAAGCTGAAACCTGACGGGGTCAACTTGTGTTAAACTTTCTAATGTTGCTAAGGTTCCACTGCAAGTGGAAACTGTGTTTAGCATTTCACAGCCTGGGAAACCTTAAGCCAGGATCTGGAGCTAAGAGCTGCCGTCCAAAATCTGTCAAAACATGAACCCATAGTCTACATGAGGCACTTTGCTGTACTCAGGTAAATAATATCTGAGTGACATATAAGTAGTTTTTATTGTGACATCCCCTAACTCAGTGCAATGCACTTCCAGTTGGCAGCGTTTAAAACATCCAACACAGTGGTGCCGAGTTTGTGTCTAAAAAGCACTTTTTGGCTTTGAATCGGCAACAAAATTGCACTGGCCAAGCCACAAACATTCAGCCCACAATGCTGGTTGATTTTCCAACACTGAGTGGATTCTGGATCAGCGGAGTAGGACAAAATGTATTAACTGGGCTCCCAGTACCAATACTGATCACGGCTGTTTGCAAAATGGCATTAGTGAAATTACACCCTTGAGGATTTCTAATGCCGTTCTCCATCTGCGTACGGAGACAGCCCCGCACAACCTGGGATGACACGTAGCTCATGGGTCACAGTAGATGTCACTGACCACATGAGCCCCCCCCCCCCAAAGCTCCAAATGCAAGTGTGCGTTTGTTTGATGCGTTTGCGCTCGTTGACGTGCACATGCATTAGTGTTATTGTGTGAAGCCTTCAGTCTTTAATCCCCTAATCTGCTGAACCCTGGAAATCACTGCAGTCATCTGTCAGCCAGGTCAGAGTGGGCCACAGAGCTCAACAGAAGCAGACATGTACACACACACACACACACACACACACACACACACACACACACACACACACACACACACACACACACACACA
>JBAMHX010000008.1:26181060-26191409 GCA_037177515.1 Pseudomugil tenellus | reverse complement strand
GGTTTATCGCTCCATCAAAGTTAGCCATTTAGCTACCACTTCCATGACACCATGTAGTCCTCAGATAGCTAAGATAAGTTTTTTATCTAATTCAAAAGAAATTACATTTATTTTTTTTACAATACATTTATTTAGCAGACGCTTTTATCCAAAGCGACTTACATTTATTTGGTCATAGGATTCAGTGTCTTGCCCAAAGATACTTCAGCATGTAGTCAAGCGAAGCCTGGAATAGAACTGCCAACCTTCAGGTTAGCAGACAACTGCTCTTACCTCATGAGCTACAGCCTCCCACATGTACAGTACATGACACACACATAAATTACAATGCAAGTGAAAAGAAAACATACAGTTTAAACAGGTATTAGAAAATTTGTTTTTATGTAATTTTTTTAAAGACTTGTGGCACCAAAAGCCCCATTCACTCATTTAAACACACACACACACACAAACATATAAATTTAACACTTTTTAGTCTGTGTTTTTTTACAAGCCATGTTGTGTTTTCTAATGTATCATAAACACATTCCACTTAAATGAACACATTGCAAAATTCAGGATCTTGTCCACAGATGCTTTAACATCGAATGGTCAAGCTGGGGATCAAACCATTAACCTGATACTTATAAATATGCCGTTTCATTAAAGGAATGTCCATCAGTAATTATATAAGACTATTTCACAAAGGATGAAACAGAACATTTTCATTAGGCAAGCATATGTGCACACTGGAAGTGCAGGTGATGCAAATTGATATTCATTATTCAAAATGCATAAATCTGACCACTTTAGTTAAATTAAAGCCTAAACTAGCATATTAACGAGCCCTCCCACTGCTCTCTGCACCGACGGGAGGGGGTTGCATAATCAGGGAGAACCTTATAAAGCATATTGCAAAGTGATTTGATTTACATCGTTAGCTGTCACCACTACATATTAAGGAGTGTGTAAGAAGACACAGGAGTCTTAATTCTGGTTATAAGATGATGTTAAAATATCTTGAGATCAATCATTCATTCAATCTGTCGTCATCTGTTCATATGAATTCTATGAATTATCTATACTGTGAAGCTATAAATGCACAAAAATAAACTTTAAAAGACTCCCTGAAAGCTCGGTAAACCATTAATCATGTGTGGTTCAAAAGATTCTTTTTTCTTTGGCAGTAAAATATAAAATGAAACGATAAAGGGTTGGTTCATAACTTCTCTGTATTTCTGTTTATAATCAGCAGTCTTTTGAAAATATGTAGTTCATTCTATTGTTTAATCATCGGAGTGCAAGTAGCAATGAGATTCAATAAACATCCAAGAGAATGAGGCAATCAGGCTTTAATTGCTTCCCCTTCGAAATTGAGATATTGATAAGACAGAATGCTGAAATCATTGGCACATGAAAGCAGATGTGGCGCTGCGCGGAGAACAGTACCGCTTTTAGTCCAAGTCCCTTGCAAATCAGCAGGTCGATTGATAACGTCTTTTGTGAAGTGGACTGGCCTGTGTCACACTTGAAGAAATTGCTTTTGAATTGCAAAATGGCCTGAATCCTCTAGATTGTCTCATGTGTAACCCTGAGCTTTGATGAAGAGTGCACGCTCTCAGAGTGACCAAAACAATTGAAAGCAGGTCTTGATGCAGCTAAAAGCTTGACCATTCTTCCTTTCTTTTAGCTCTCTCAAGATGTAATGCCACACAAACATGCAATTTTTCCTTTCACACACCGAGCTGCCACAGCTGGCTGATGGGATAAGGGCAGACACAGGTAGGCCAGCTAGGCTCTTTGCCACGGCATTAAGCTCCAGGGCAGGAGTGTGTCTCAGCACATGGAGGGCAGGAAAGAAGACGAGGGCCACAGCTACCATGTCCCTAGGCGCAGCAGCACTGCAATCATTGTCAGAGCAGTGATATAAGTCCTAGCCAAAGATGATGGCTTTGCACCCCCTCAAAGCTTTCTGCCTCAGTCTTTCACCTTAAACTGAAAACCTCAATGAGCCTGCTTCAGGCATGGCATAAAGCCATGTACTTAACACTCAAACAATACACCATCTACCTTGAGAATTAAGCTACACAGCCCAGATAGAAACAAACAGCAACATTATGCATGTTTTAGGAGTCAATGAGAATGAAATGAAGCTGGATTTAGGTTTTCACGCCTGAGGCTACAAGCCTGCCATCAGCCTGCATCCTCTTCTTCCAGACACTCACTGTCAATGTTTCAGGCAACCAAAGCCTCAAGGGTGCAGACCCTAAGTATGCATACTAACAAACCCATAAACAGGCCAGGAATTCCCAGGACATTCTACACACTCATGTCTGCATGTTGGCAGATTACTCCAACATTGACTTCCACCACCCACACACTGCAGTTCCCGTCTTGCCTTTTTACTTTTGCACCCTACATCAGACAATTATATTGTAAAGTATTTCATAGATGTAGATTTTCTTCTTCAGTATTCGTTGTTATACATAGATCAAATATCTTAATCCTCAACATTTTTTAACACAAAGGATACGTCCCTCCCCCACATCTTGCACCAACCTTCATACATTACAGTTGGAAGATGAAAAAAGACTCAGTAATTTAATTAAAATGGTTAATTTAAACTGAAAGAACATTTATAATGTAAGTTTGAGTGGGAATATTTGGTAGAATACCATTTTTTTTCAACAAAGCTTAAACAGTCTCATATGAACTCATTCCTTTAAGTAGTCGTCATGCTTCTCAACGTTCTTTCCAAAGCTCCTCTTTGGATATTGGCTTCCTTGTGTTCCAATTCCTGTCTGGATGATTTCTTTCTGCTTCATTGTATCATACCTCAGCCCCCCCCCCCAGATATTTACTATTTGTCAGTCAACTTGTTGGTGCAAAAATGCAGTTTCTTGTTAAATTGACTTACCTTTGGTATTTTAATAGATAAAATATTCTAAGCTGATTCTTCTTCTTCTTCTTCTGCTAAATATTCTGTCATGTAAAGGCAGAACTCTGGTTTATTCCCTAAGTTAGGCGTCTTTTATATACTTGAATGATTCACAGGTCAGTGTTAAGTGGCTAACACAAAAGCAAAAACAGACTAACAAAACAATGTAAATGAATCTTTCAAAAAGATTACAATAAAGCATAAATTTAGAGATTGAGTGAAAGATGCACAAAACTTCAGAACAATATATAATTTAGTTTGAACACAAGCTCCACTGAATTTCATGCATGTCTTGTGTTTTAACTAGTGGAAGGAAGAAACATGAGTTGAAAGCTGGAACTCCGACAAGACAGAAAAAAAATGTGGAATAAAAGAGGTGGAGTTTAGAGGAAGGATACGGGGGTGCTCGTAAATGCTGACTGATTGAGTGGAGCCTGAACTGAAAGGAACAGTGAACTATGTGTTTTAGAAAGCAGTTCTGCCACTGACAGAGGAGGAAAGTCAGCCAGCATGTGCGTCACATTCACACTGCAGGAAAAACATTGAATCAGATTCTAACAGCCAGTGCTTTTTTCTTGCACTGTACTATACTAATACTGTAACACTGCTGAGGAAACAGTAATTATCCTTGATAATATCTCTCAGAGAGGTTTGTATCTTTGAGGGGTTTTGTAAATAGGTGAGATTGTAGAGAAATCCACGGAAAGGTATGTTGCAATAGATGTCTTCTGCATGTCCTGCATGAGGAAACACGGCATCTTTCAGCATTAATAACATTTGGTTCCAGTTGTTAGGACCAAACAGCCAAGTCATGAGGACACAAAGTAATATCAAATAACAGGCTTTTATTAACCCTTAAAATGCATACAAAAATACAAAAGGCATAATTATGATTGTACTAAAAAGTGTAATCTAGGCAAACCCACTAAAAAAAGCTAAAAACTCCCTTACAAACACACAAAGAGCCTTTATATAGTTCTTCAAACCCAACCAAAAATACACACAGGAGAAAATACAAAGACTAATAAGAAGTAGACAAAGCCAAACTTAACTAACTTCAAACCTCCCCCCCCTAGTCCAACAGTCAATGGTAAAGCCTAATAAGCTGCACCTGGATGTGAGGCTACTGATCATTTCAGCTCTTTGCCACGCCTTTCACCCAGGAAAGGAAGCACTGTGGCGCTTCAGCCATCACGCCAGTGTTGCGGCTAACTTTCTACAGAGAGTAAGAGGGTCGTGTAAAAAATACAGCAGAAGTAATGAAAAAGGTTAGTTTTGTTGTACTTATCATGTCCCTGTGCTGATGCAGTGATACTGTGCATGAGGTGAAGAGCCTGGGGCGAGGTTCCTATTAGCAGATGCCTGCAGCAAAAGAAAGACAGGCCCATGTAGAAACAAACTACAGAATGGCATGAGAGTCTCTGGTAGTATTAACATAAAGGCTGCTTAAAGTATAGCATATGCAACTAATGTGTAGCGCGATTAGAAGACAGCACGGGGCTTATATGGACAAAGGTGTGATGTTAAAATGTGATGTCTAATGTATATCAGATACCTACCTGCAGGCTTATGACATTTTCTGTTATTGGTGTTGAAATGGGGAGATGAATAAAAATTCTCATTTTTTCATAATTAATATAGAAGATTGATGTTTAAATGTTGTTGAATGATTTATCACAAGTATCCTGCACTATTCGCATTATTGCACAGTGAAAAACTGTGGTGGTGGAGGTTCTACAAGAGTTTGTCGTGGAAAAGTGTGTTTACATTATCAGAATCTGCAAGGTATTGTGAAAGGTGGGCCAACCTGATGTTGTCATATGGCCTTTGTGCAATAAAAATCATTGTCTGATACGTTATTAATCTATAAAAACTAAATCTCTCATAATAAATTAAGGTAATAAAAAAAGATATTGAAAGGTCAAAGGATGAGCATTTCATATTAGGTACCACTCCTATCAGAGCAGGAAACCTAGACTACAGTTCACACAGACTCCCCTATTTTTAAACAGCAGAAGGGAGAAATGTTGCTAGCGTTGTCAATCTCAATTAAAATTAAAAACTAAGATTTTGGATCCACACTGCCTTGTGTCTGTGGTTTTAGCTGCACCTTTAGAGATGGCAGAGTGACATTTCAAGCCTACTTGAGTAGTGTTGCTGACCATCTCTTAGTTTGCCCATTATCCAACAGCTATTTCCAACATGATAATGCTCCATTGTGCTCTCTTTTTTTTAACGCTGCAACACATTCACTGTAGTCTGATATTCTCTACAGTCGCCAGATCTCGTTCCAACAGAGCCCCCCTGGGATGTGATGGACTGGGGAATTCTCATCATGGATGTAAAAGGATAAATGTCCAACATGATGTTTCATGTCAAGGTCTCTGTGGAACATCTCCAACATCTTGTTGCATCTATCCACCAAGAGTTAAGGCCGTTCTAAAAGGTAAATGGGATGAAGAATAGAAAGTGACTTCTCTAGCACACATAGGTCCTTATACACATTCAACAACAGCTGGCTGTTGAAACCCTATCCACTACTAGTGTTTATTGATCAGAACCAGCCTGGCTGGCTTGTCAATAGGTAATTTCATTGCATGACTAATAAAAATGAATCAATCAATTAAAAGCTATAATCTGACAACCACTAAACTGATGCACCACAGAGTCCAATTGAATTAATGAAGCACCCCCCCCACGGTGATCAATCTATACAGACAAAACTGCCTTTTCTGTCCTTCAGCATACACACTGTTATGGAAACACACAGCTCTACTATAAATGCAGGTTTGAAGCTCAAACTCCACTTGGAAGCAGAAGCTCATCAAGGCTACGAATGAAATGTGTCAAACACTTACAATTACAATATTCTCTTCAATGATGTGTAATGTAGATCATCAATGGTTTGAAAAGCACATCTCTGTGGATTACTGATATCAGGACTTTTAGAAAAAGCATTTCTGCTTATAACATCTCAGCTGTGTATTAATTAATAGAACTTTTAATAAACAAAAGCATGTCAGCGGTAAAACCCCTAAACACACAAGCTAATGTTTACACACATTTTTTTCATTAGACTGATTATTTTTTCTTATGATTCCTCTGAGCATTTCAATCTTTGAACAAACAAAAATAAAAAACTCCAGCTCTCACAATTTTTGTTAAAAAAGGTAAATGTGATGAGTGAGTTTTTCTCAAAGAAAATTCTGTTTGTGATTACTCTATTTATAGAGAATTATTTCGGAGTGTATCTAATTTCTGGATCTGAATACTATATTCACCATTCATCAGCAAAATATGTGGGTCTTTTTTTTACCTGGGCCCTGTTCCAGAAAGTCAGTTATGTGACATAACTGGGTACGTTTAAGGATAAGTTTGTTGATAACCTAAACTTTGTGTTCCAAAACCGGAGGTAACTTTCAGGGTATGTACAGGTACATCTCGGGAAATTAAAATATTATGAAAAAGTTTAATATTCTTCAGTCATTTCAGAATATGAAACCCATATATCATATAGATTAATTACACATAGAGTCCAACATTTCAACCATTCATTCCTTGAAATATTGTTCATTGTGGCTCTTAGATAACAACTCTTTTAATGGACTTGAATTTGTCGTCATGAGCAGCATTAAAACATCCAACTCACCATCTGTAAAGTATGCCGTCCACTTCTTCTCACATTCAGTTTTCATCATAGATCATGAATTCAGTGATCTATTGATGGAATCTTTATGTTTTCAGTGTGCAGCTCATTAACACTGGGTTATCGGCAATAGATGGATTAAACTAAAACGTATAAGGTGTTCTGGAAGTGATGATAACAACAACGACAACAACAACAATAATAATAAGAATAATCCTTATATATGCATTCCTTCCTGTGAAATGAATTTGACGGTCTTGCTATGCATTTGTCTGGCTCTGTGGTACAGATAGTTTCCTAAATAAATGGTTGAATGAATAAATAAATAAATAGACAACTTGGGTTCCATGAAGCGCATAGTCAGGAATTTCCATATAAATTGTGCAACAAAACTTGGAAATGGTTGATTAAAACCTGACGCTTTAAGTAAATCCATGTCTACTTAGAAGCAAGCATGTCAGACATGCAGTTTATGAAGTCAACATCTCAGACATGGAAGAAAACTCAAGCAGTTATATTTTAAATCAGGCTTTTAAGGCACTGGGGCTACCCATGCAGTGCTTGTGCAACACTTAAACACAGGCTGTCAGAGATTTGTTTTCATTTGAATCAGATATGTCAGAGAACAGGAACACAAAACAATGACGGCCATGATTCATTGATACAATACTCTGTGTGAATATGGGCAACGTTTTGTGCAGTTTTCTATATAAAACATTACTAATGATATTGAAGAACCAGAGAAGAAGTGCATTTTAATTCATTTTAAATCCAGCAATAGGCTGCGATTTATAATTTATCATACGTACTGTAATTTGATGTAAATACATTTAGTTTAAAGGGAAACTTTAATAGATATTAATGATGTTCTATTTTTTAGTTGTAAAATAATAATGCTGGTTGTGGAATGAAGGCTTGTTCAGCACAAATATTTGTACTGTTCATTAATTTGTAAAAACTCAACGGAGACTGCAAAGAAACCTGCCTCGACTTGTAGAGTATGTTTGTTGCTGGTGTTTAATTGTGCCACTACTGTTCAAATCAAGTATAAACATGGTTTCCAGGCTGTTAAAGTAGTAATGAACCATGTTCTGAAACATGCACTGCATGCAAATTACATACCACTTATCTTGCTTTACCTTAGCCAGCATTTATGCTACAGTCTGTTTCACTTGATGGGCATAGAAATCCCAGAACCCCCGGAAATGTAAATGTTTGAATGTTTGTCATACGTAGCAGGGAGATACACACACAAAATAATAATCACTGTTTGTTGCCATAAACACATAAACATACCTGGCTACTCTAAGTTCAGACTAATTTGATATATATCTATATTTTTTTCAGTCAAATTATTGTTTAGATTTAAATCATTTATACAATCAAAACTACCTGAAATGGTTTATAACATATTAAATCTAATAAACTTTGCAAATTTAACAAAGCTCTGCTTCCACAGTGCACACTGCTGTGCTGATTTAAAATAATTACATTTGTGCATGAACAAGCTTGTTGATTTATTTATTTACGAGCCTGACAACACACATTTTAAGGTAAACTGGCCACATACTGTCGGCTCCATTACAGACGTAGGGACGTTCTTAAGATTCTATACCAGCTGCACATTTTTACTTTGTACATTAACATAATTTTCCAAGGATGGAACATCTAAAAGTAGTGAATCTAGTTCTGTTATGCTACAAGAAACCCGATTCAGCCTACAGAAGTTAATTCTCTCCAATTTAGTTCAACATACTACCTCCCATCCTACCACCCTCTATACCCCCATAACTCTGTTCCCTGTCTGGTAAACTTCCCCTTGTCTGCACACACACACACACCGTTCAAACGAACATACGCATGCATCCCGCTGTGCCACAATCAGTCTGTACCACCCACTGAAGCAAGAAGACAAAAAGACAAGATGTCGCTCAACCCTGACTTTTCACCCAGGGGGGGCAAGAGGGTTCATAAGTGTTGTCAGGGCAACACTACAGGGTGTCTTTCAGGTGTCACTGGTGATGGAAAAGGTAACCCTCCGCCCACATCACTGCATTACTGAATATGGATTGTTCCAGGTTACGCTCCTGCTGTTTGCGGAGACCTCCTTTTACTGCATGTGCCAGAGTACCTGAAATGAATGGTGGCCTTGTTTGTTGGTCACCAAACTGATTGAAAACTATTGCTTTAGAAAAGGGTCTGTTTTTCTTTCTCCAAAATCTTTAATAAACTTTTTGAGTGAATGAAACAGGCCAGAGTTGTCAGCCCTGAGGACTTTTTTTCTCATTTTTTTTCGACTGTGTTTCTAGAGCAACTTCCTGCTCTGTTGTAAAGTATATGGGGAGCAATTTCATATACACTTGCTAACTTCTTACTGAGCCAGACAGCAAAACAGACAGCTTGGAGAACGAGGGCTGATAAATGCCCCATTAGACGGGTAATTGCCAGAGTATTCTTTAAATCTTAATTACATTACATGTCGGCACTGATGCCATCTTGTGATAAAGAGACAGATGTTCGGCACATGAGATTTCTACCCTTTTGTGTTTTTACAAAAACACTGCAGATGCGTATTGCCAGCACTTTGTTAAAGACACCATATTCATAATTATAGGGGCTCTTTTTCCTCAGCTTCATGCCAGCATGCATTTCACATGATCATTCTCTGAGATTCTGTCCCGCTTCTGCGCCATTGTTTCATATAGTTTCAGCAGATTTTTCAGCTGCACATATTACTTTCAAACAAATGCCGGCATTGTTCCCCTGGGTTCATATGTGGTTACTAGGAAGCCATTTGAAGTAAACTAAACTTTACTTTTATGCCCAGCAGTCCAATTTTACACGACTAATGCTTTGTAAATTCTTGAAGGAGCTATTTGAAAATGGTGAGTAGTCACCTTAAAGAAATGCACATGGTCAGAAATAATGCTCAGGCAGGCTGTGGCATTCAAATGAAGATTGATTGGTGTTGAGGGGGCCCAAAGTGTGCCAAGTCAACATTCCACACACCATTACACCAGCGCCGGCGGCAGCCAGGACTGTTTACACAAAACAGGTTGTGCTCATGGATTTGTGCAGCTGACCCATAGTTCTGACCCAGACTCTGTGCCATCTGTGTGCCTGACAAATCGAGATTTATCAGACCATCTCTGAGGCGGCTTTCCAGCCCTCATTTGTCTAGTTTGAGCAAGTCTGTGCTGAGTGCAGCCTCAGATTTTTGCTGACAACTTTTGGAACTTGTCATGGTCTTCTTCAGCTGTACTTGTTTGAGCTACAGCCTTTCCATCAAGTTGAAACACTCGGTCATTCCCCTCTGACCTCTTTCATCAAAAAAGCATTTCCATCCGCTGTATTGTCAGTGACTATAGAGAGTTGTGTGTGTGAAAGTCACAGGGGATCAGCAGATTCAGAAATACTTAAACTAGCCTGCGTAGCAACAAAAACAGTCAAAGTTGCTGATATCGTAGATTCTCCATGATCATCCGTGATAAGAGAATTAAGACCCTAGTTCTTGGTATCCTTTATAAGATTAACCTTGTAGTCGTATACAAAAGACGAAATATATTTTACAACGGATTGGTATATTTTTCAATGAATTATTTCCATATATGGTGCAGAAAGGGAATGAAATAGATGTTTGACATCATGGTAATTTTTCTTTAATCACAAAATGTATTAAAGCTGTTGAAATCGGGGTTTCCTCACAATACTTCCTTTGAATGTGTAGGCATGCTATACGCAAGCCTAGAACTGATTTTTTTTATATATATATATATCTATATATAT
>JBAMHX010000008.1:26168185-26178526 GCA_037177515.1 Pseudomugil tenellus | reverse complement strand
AGTTTGGTCCTCAAAATGTACTCTTCTGCTAATTCCAGTTGCATCCTTTGTCTGCCACACCTGAATCAAATGAATCTCATTACCAAGCCTCTGCGGGGCTGATTGACAGGCAAATTTGATTTAGATGTGTTGAAATAGGGATGCATAGGAGTATTGCAGGACCTTACATAAGCACTCCTGTTCTAGAATCTTTTCCATGCAAGCTCTATATGAAAGGTGGGAAACTCTGGTCTTAAATTTAGCAGTCCTGCCAGTTTTAAATGTATCCCTGTTCCAACACACCCGATTCAAATCAAACAAATTCAATAACGTATGAAAGTTTTGAAAAGTAACTCCTTAATTTTGGTACACTGAAATATCTGAAAACTTTCAGGTCCCCACCACCTAGAGGCATCCCTCCTCACACTCACCTTGCTCAAATGACCGCGTCATTAACAGGGTTGTAGAGAACTCAACAAGCTGTTGAGGAGATCCATTTAATTTGAATAGTCAGAAAATTGAAGCAACTATAGACCTTGTGGGCCAGTAAGCTGCACATTTTGGATGTTTTCTGCTGCAACATACTTGACTAGTTATCAAACAACCTCTTGATGACCTAATCATGTGAGGCAGGTGTGTTGCATCTGAAAAATATAGAAAAAAGCAGGGAGAAGCCTTATAGGACTAAATTTGAACAACCCAAAACGTACAGTTTGACATCTAAACAACAATCACACATTGCAAATTATGACTTGTTCTATAACCAACAAATAATATTAATAACAATAATAATAATAATAATAAGTATATTTGTGTGCATTGATGAGCCCACCAATCTCTTACTGTTCAAAGCTATTAGATCTCCAGTACAGCACGTTAGTTTTTGAGGTATTTAGCTTCATAAAGTCTCAACCGGTACTCAAAATTGACCTTAGGTGTGAGTGTGTGTATGCATGCTTGTTCGTCTATGTGTTCTATGTTGGTTCTATGATATGTTGGTTCTATGATAGACTGGCGACCTATCCTGGGTGTACCCCGCCTCTCACCCGTTGGCTGCTGGGATTGGCTCCAGCCCCCCCCGCAACCCCTTTTGGGAATAAGCGGTAGTAAATGGATGGATAGATGTGTGAAGTCTCAACCGGCCACAAAGATATGGTGGGGATCAAATAATGTCAAAAGTTTGACACAAACGGGAAATTACAGAAAACTAGATGAGGTACGGTAACTTCACAGTGGACTGAGACCCAAACAAAAACAACTAAAGTAAAAAATATATTGGGGAAAAAGGAGGTAACCTGCATCAAAAACAAAGAAAGAAATACTTTGACTTACTTCCCCATAGTCTGAAAAAAAAAACAGAAAAAAAAAAACTTAACACAAGAAAATGGAAATCCACCCCTCCAATTTTCCAGAGGGTCAAAAATGAAAAGCACTGAAACCAGCTGTGATATGGACAGGATGCAGCTGACTGGGAGGAGAGCAAGATGAGTGGGTCCTGGGCCCACGGCCCAGCTTTTAGAGGGAAACTATCAACTAGAATCCAATCCCTGAAGAGTTGATGTTGCGGCCCGGCAACTGCACCCTAAAATTTGCATACTTAATCAAACCAGTGTTTTGGGTGGGCTTGACTTTGGATTACCCTAATAAAAATCATCTGCCTGCACTGTGGATTTAAGACCACCTTAAAAATCCTTATCAGAAAAATTATGAAAAACTATTTAAATGCAAACAGCAGAATTATCTTTTATTTCTTTCAACATGCCAGCATTTTAGGAAACCTACTGTCTAACGTGCTACTGACTAACTTTATTAATAGTATTAAAAATATATCATTAAAAGAGGAGATGATGTGCCTTCACATGTTTTATATTCCTGCTGCTTGCTTAAAACATAACCAGCATTAACAGGTAAGAAGGTCACTCATAGTGGATGTAACATGGAAAACTATCGCTGATTGATCTATTGAGTTTTTACTTAAGAATATTCAATTTTTTAACACCAACTCTAGATGTGCTACCAAAACTGTAGGATAGCAGGTATGAGCTACTTTACCACCTACAAAACTAAACAAGCCAAAGTATCACTTAGCATACCAAGCAGCTGTATGTATAGTGCCACAACCATTAAAAACCAGTGTGTCACAGCCATGAAAATTACAACAGGGGTGTCCAGCTCCAGTCCTCGAGGGTCGCAATCCTGCAGGTTTCCATGTATCCCTTTCCCAACACAGCTGAGTTAAATTAGCCAGTCATTGTGCAGAACTTAATTGGCTGCTGGATCCGTGCCAAGTGCATTGAAACAGATATACATTAAAAACCTGCTGGACAGCAGACCTCGAGGACCAACTTTGGACACCCCTGCATTACAACCAAAGCCCAGGCATCACTACAGCCACGGTGACAGCCGTGTCATCCCAAGGCTGAAATCACAATCAGAGCTAAAGTGTCTGAGTAGCAGTCAGTGAGAGAGCTGGTGAGCTTTCTGAATCTAGACCTGAGAGTTGGTACTTTGGGTTTTCTGACTCTGCTGAGTATGTTACATAATACATACCTGTATGTTTTGAAGCAAAGGACAGGTGGAAGAATGTAAATACAAATGAAAAGTAATAAAAACTTGTATAAAACTTCATGACATCATGATCATTATAAAAGTTAGTGCTTCAATATAAGTCAAGATGCAATAAGTTCTTTTTGTCTCTGCTGTCCCAGCAAATGAAAGTTTCAACTCAACGGGATTGTCTTTCAGGCTCAAACCAGCAATCTCGTATCTGTGCGGTTGCAGTGCCAACCACCACATCACCGTGCAGCCATGATTGAACGCATAGAGTAAAAATAAAAATTTAAATCAATGTAAAATAGTTGTAGGGCAATAAAGTAACCTATACGGTTACGTGAAATAATAAAACGCAATGAAAATAGCTACCAAACCCTTCGAAAAATCCTCAGTCTTCCAGGCAACACCACGGGTATAGTAGCAAGGGAAATGAACAACTTTCAAAATTTCTAAAAACCTTTAAGTTCGCTTCTTTTCCTCTCCCATAAGCCCTCATAGGGCTTATGGGAGAGGAAAAGAGCCTATAAGCCCTCATAGGGCTTATGGGAGAGGAAAAGAAGCAAATAAGCTTGTATCAGCGTAAAAACAAGTGTACTCAAAAGTAATTTGGGGTTCGTACATGTTTAGCAGTGGAGAAAATAAAAAGAGCAATTGTTCAAAGTAGCATATAAGTTTAGAAAGGGGAGTGTGATGGTCAAGGAAAAGCAAAGCAAATTTGTTTGTATAGCGCAGGGTGACTCAAAGTGCTCTACAGAAACATTAAAACATAAACATGATTTCAAAAATAAGAAATAAATGAAAAGTAAAAGACAATTAAAAATTAAAATAATGATCATTTTAAAGTTACAAAACATAAAATACTTAAAGTAATACAGTATAAAATAAAAATAATTGAAATTGAAAAGGTCAGATAATAGTTTTTGGTACAATCTGAGGACTGAGTCAAAATGTCAATGGTACTAGCATAAAACATTAATATAAGGGCTATGGAACCTGAATAACAGTTTGACAAGAGTCATTGTGACAATGTGAATAATCTGCCAAGATAGGCTGAACAGCAGAACAGCATCAGACCTGAACTACTGGCAGCCAGCAAAGAATCTGTTCCACCCAAAGGAACCAGCAGCATGGACAAACATTTGGGGTCATTATGCTAACAAAGGGGATGACTCATGAAGCAGGTGAGCCATGAAACATGTGTGCCGTCATCAAATAACTAAAAAATGTATTTTTGAAGACTTACCTCAGTCTTTATATTACTCAGCTGCTTGAAAGCAACAGTCAAACTTTGCTCCTTCTCTGCAGTCCTGATTCTGTTAGTTTGTGCTCACAACCTGACAGATAGCTAAGGAGTCAAATCTCAGATGAAAGATATCCATCTTTGGATTACTGGCAGTAGAGCTCTTGAGCAAATAAAAACTGTCTACAACTCTACACAATATTATTTTTGTTAATGACTTTTTAAAGCAAACTTAAATTAAAATTAAGTTTATTTTAACAGAAAACATGCTTTTAATGTTAACTGCTAACTTTACACTATTTTACTTTGATTTAAATGCAAGAATTTCATGTAAAAATTAAATTAGCAGCTGAGCCCAATTTCAAGCAGAGCTATAAATGAAGCTAACTTGATGGCTTGAGAACAATAAGCTGCCCAAAGGTCAGCTTAACACAGTCCAGTTCTCAACATCTACTACCTTGCAACTTTTAGATGTGTCCCTTGTTCAACACACCTGAATAAAATGGCTGAATTTCTTCCTCTGTACGTCTTTCAGCTCTGCAGATGCCTACTAATAAACCAATCATTCAATTCAGGTGTGTTGGAGATTAGATGCATTTTAAAAGTGCAGGCTATAGATCTTCAGCATGTAGTCAGGGGATACCTGGAATCGAACTAACAACTTTCAGGTTGAAAGACAACCCCTCTTACTTCCTGGTTTAGCATTTATGACAGTTTTTCCTAAATCTGCCCTGCATGTCTTAGACATGTTGTTATTCCAACACACTCATCAAATCATTTCCAGAAAGTTAACAGGCCATTCATTTCATTTAGGTGTGTTACAGAAGAGTTGCCTCTAAAACAGGGATGGGCAACTCCGGTCCTCGAGGGCCGCAGTCCTACGAGTGTTAAGAATGTCTCTGCTGCAACACACCTGAATCAAATCATTAGGTAATTAGCAGCTTTGCTCGGAGTTTAATGTGAAGCTCTGCACAGGACTTCTAATTAAGTCTGATGTGTGTCAGGTGTTTTATTGCAGGGAAAGTCCTAACACTTGTAGGACTGCCGCCCTCGAGGACCGGAGTTGCCCATCCCTGCTCTAAAACATGCAGGGCAGTTGTGCTTTAAAACCGGAACTCAGAAACTCTGTGCTATGAGAACGTTCGTTTCACAACTTACCCATTGTGACTGAAATATTTTGCATCTGCAGTGTGAGTTTTCAATGTCACATTAAATTCACATTCACATTTTGCTGAGTTGTTAATAACACATATGACTCTGATTAGACTGTTTTTCTTCAATTTAAGCTCTTTGTTGCTGTGCAAACACCCACATCCACCCATAAGTGAGTTCCTATCTCAGTAAGTGTAATCTGGACCCATTGTCCATTTCTCAATGGATACTGTAAGAAAAAAATCTCCCCAAACAACAAATGTAGTGTTATTGGTCCTTTTCTCGCTGATTCTAGTTTCTTTTTTCTATTTATCTGTTGAAGTTTGGTTTAAGCTGCACAGTACAAATTGTTCTCACTCACGCTGTCCCGCTACTCTTCCACCTGGTATCCCTGTGCTTCAATCTCTGGAAACATCTTTTCTGAGATAGGCTTGTGCTGGGAGATTCATTTGGACCTGGAATTGCACACATCACGGCAATATTGAATCTAACCAAGCCCGACTGCAGCAAAAGGACATTTGGACTAGGTGGAATTGGATATTCTAGTAGTTCAATAAGTTTGAGGCTGAAACTGGATGGAGGCAAAGGCAATTATTCGTGTTCAACACCGAAGTTGGCCAAAGTCAGAATTGCTTTTGAATAAAACAACACATATAAATGGTGTAATTACTGCAAACAGCGGCACTGATGAAACCGCCTGCATGAACTGTTTTGACTTTACCTTCTTACATATCTCATGACCTGGATGATTGAGAATTTTCACAGTCATTATTTCCATCCCGCTGATTTCCTTCTGGGGCCTCATTTTATTCCCCCCACCCCCACCCCCATCCGTGAGGATCATCTTTCTTCAGTTGCACTGCTAAATAAAGACATTGTTTAGAAGAGAAGGTCAGCACTGTTAATTACACACCTCACAAGAACGAATGCCCCTGTGAGATCAGAGACAGTGTTTATGAACTCGCTTCTAAGACGTGACAGGTTTGAATCAGTAATTTTGCCATTATTGCTCTTTGAAGCATGCTTTGTAAAAAGAATTTGAGCATGTTCATTTCTAACTTACACATGGAGGAGATTCAAGTCCAGTAGGCATGAAAGCACCAATCCTTCAGATGTGGCTGATGAAATGAAATCAGAATGCGAACAGTAGAAATTTGACCCCATTTCACAGATCTCTTGTTTTTATTTAATAGACTTGCATATTTCTGTCAGAATGCCCCCCCCCAAAAAAAAATCCTAAGCAGATATTTTTTTACAATTACAAATTTAAGTAAGAGAGAAATAGTTTTTAAAAAAGTAGGAAATATACATGTCAGCTACAATTCCTAAGATGAGTGAAATGATTGGTAATCTGAAATGATTCATATTTATAGTTGTACATGAGGCCTTTTTTTGCTAATCACTTCACGCCACCCAGAGAGAAGAGAGAGTGAAAAAAAACACCTATTGCATCTCTAATGAGCGCTTTGATGATTAGCATCGTGGAAAGAGCAAAATAACTTCCTTCACTTTGATGAGATATTTAAAACGTACTGATTGTGATCATTTTGGAGTAGAATGAATCTTTTTCCCAAATTTCAAATTGCATTCAAAACAACTCAGATCTTGTCTGCGGTTTTTGATGAGTACTGACAACTGATTTATGGGTGATGCATCAGGGTAAGAAACAGAGATCTGGTCCAATTTTTCCTGCATGTTACACAAGTACATAATGCAATCTATAAGTTTTAATGGAACCCAAGATAAAACACTGAATCAAAAAGATGCATTGCACTGAACACTAATGGAATATGTAAGTGAATCCTGAAATGTCAAACCGTATCTTTAGTGCACTTACCAGGAGCTGAGTGTGCTGGCTGATATTATTTGTTTGCTCTCGGAGTGATCTCAGGCTGTGCTGCTGCACTGTGGGGAGGGAGCTTGATGGACGTTGAGGGGTGCTTGGCAGTGGCCTACTGTAGAGGCTGATCTGTCTGGGATCAATAGTAGCTAATTACAGCCCACATTGATCCATAGGGCGCACTAATTTAGAGCTGAGCCTGGGCCCTCTCCATACAGAGTCAGTGAACCAACTCCAATCCCAGCCCTCTGGCCCTGCAACATCTCACTCAGCACTCAGCAGCTCATTATCTCTGAGGAGCAACTAGTGGGGCATTTGTCTGTCTCCTGGGATCAGCTTCCATACTAGAAGTACTAGACGACTGGATGTAAAGGATATAACAGATTATCAGTTTTTCTTTTTTGTCATAGAAATGATCACAGCCACCAAATCCAAATGGCTGGAAACAACATAATAGATTAAAGAATTTTTATTAGCTTCTCTGACCTGTTTCAACATGATGAAGATTGCAACATACTAATGTTTGTGGAATGATATTTAGGGATTGTGTATATTAAATGCTTCTGCTTCTCATTACATTACATTACAGTCTTTTAGCTGACGCTTTTATCCAAACTTAAATTTTTTGGGTCATAGGATTCAGTGTCTTACCCAAGGACACTTCAGCATGTAGTCAGAGGAAGCCTGGAATTGAACCCCCAACCTTAAGGTTGGCAGACATTTGCTCTAACCCCCTGAGCTACAGCCTCAACATCTCTTTCATTTTGTAAAGAGCTGAAGTGGGTTGTATGTCACATAGTGGTGCACAAACTCATTGTCATGTTTAGAAAAACAGTTGGTAATGATTTGAGCTGTGTGACATAGTGCATTATCCTGCTGAGTATCCATCAGAAGATGCTACACTGTGGTCAAAAAAGGAAAAGACATGGTCAGCAACAATAATAAAGTAAGTCATATTGTTTTAGCTATATGTTAAATATCCCCAAATACACTGTTAGGCCACCACTTCAGCCTGGAGCATTTATACTGGGTAGGATGGAGTCATTCTTTCATGTAGTTTATTATGAATTCTGACCCCAGTATCTGAATGTTGTACATAAAGTCAAAGGTTCTCAGACCACTAACTGTTCTCCATCATCTGCTGTCCAGTTTTGTTGAATTTAGGTGACTTTTTAGCCTCAGTTTCCTGTTCTCAGATAACAGGAGTGGCTTTCGGTGTGTCCTGCTGTTGCAGCCCATCTACTGCAGGGTTTTTCTGCATATCTTGAATGTAATGAGTTGTTATTTGACTTAATGTTGATTGTTTCTGACTAGTCTGCCTGAAATCTGGTACAAACAAGGCAAGGCATTTTAATCAATAAACCTGCATGCCACTAGATATTTTCTTAGCATAAATATGGAAGATTCTCTGTAAGTGATTTAGGTGAATATCTCAGTAAATCAGCAGTTTCAGAACTACTCAGACCAGCCCATCTGGTTCAGACAAACTTGTTATCTTCAAAGTGACAAAAAATCCCTTTTATTTCCCATTCTGATAGTGAGTTGGAAGTTCAACATGTTGTCTTGACCAAGTCCACATGCCTGAAGGCATTGAGTTTTGGCCACGTGATTACCTATTTCTGTTAACAAGCAGCTGAATAGACCTAATAAAGTGGTTGGTGAGTGTACACAAGTGTGGCTCATATGGGGAAATCAGAGAATCAATTTTAGCCAGGATTAATCACATAACAACGTGGGTGGGAATGATTAAACCTGGCCAACTGGTAGTCTACTTGTCCCAGTCCAGTAACCAAACTGTTGCTTTGGCGTCACTCATTGCTTTGAAATGTGGTATATATAGTATATATATATTCCAAAGAACAAACATTCAGACCGTTTCCTGACTTGACAGCCCTGAATTGTTAATCAGGGTAAGAAGTGAATCTGCTCCTCCTGAAATGAAGAACTGATAGAACAAGACAGTGATGTCACAGTATCAGAAACATACCAGTTATACTAGTGTTCAATTTGACTCCTCTCTAGCATAAAACCAAAAAGTCAAAGCACTCATTGTGGAAGATATCTGGTCTCCCCAAGCTTGCCTCAGGACACCTATATGCAATGATATGATACCACCTGAAGAAACTCTCCACCTGCCACTGTCCCCTACAGCGACAGACGCCTTAAACCAGGGGCGAGAGTCAGCTCGGGACTTGCCTACCTGCTTCACAAAAATAAAAATAAAAAAGCAAAAGATAAATGGAACAACAGATCAGCTAAAGTGGTAAGCTGCAGTGGTTCTGTCAGCAGCGTTCAGAAGGCAGCAAGTCTGCAGATGAGATTAAAATGGAAATGGTTCAGCACATCCAACCAAGCTGGAAGAAGAGGACCATCCACAATACAAAACCTAACTGTTTTCATATATTTGGAAGGACAGTGATTTGTCACAAGTAGGCAAACCGTTAACAAGCATTACAATTACAAACATTATTATTTAATATAATATCTAGAACCAATATATTTTCAGAATTTCAGGAGAATTTTTTTGTTGTTTTGAGTATTCAGTACTTTAGTATTGCTGTAGTGTGAGTTAAGGCCATTTGCTTATTTATGCTTATTTTAGTTTACAAACACTAATAATATCTGATTAATTTCCACCTATCAGTTGAAGAGACAGAGAGCAGCATTAGCATCCCAGAGCTCCTTGAGTAGGAGGACACATAAATCCTCACCAAACACACAGTAACTTCCATCAATGCACATTTACTGCTACAGTATGAAGATTTGTTACCTATAATCATATCATGGTGGTAAAGCTGTGGTAAATTAGCCTAATCCCACCAAAGTATTTGAGTTTGCCTTACACTTAAAAGGAATCATGATTATGTTTTGCTATATATTACTGTATATATCTTTTTTACCTGGAATATGCTATCTGTGTTACTGTCTTCTATTAAATAGTCCCTTTATGCAGTAAAGCAATTCCACCCAAGATGTATGTTTGTACTGATGTGCTCCTTAGAGATGTGGTCGTTATCCTGCATTCTGATCTTTTCTACACTTGTCTGGGATGCTTTACAATGGTTTTAATTAACATAGAATTTTTCCGTCTAAAAATAAGCATCTGAGTTTTTAGCCCAAAAATGCAGCAAAATGAACAAACTTCAGGATTGAACTTGCAGGCAATATGAATTTTGTAGACATTAACATTAAACAAAGCTGACTAATTTATCCATTCCTTCTACCCAATCTGCTTTCATACTTACTCTATGTGATGTTCCGAGTAAACTTTTCATGCAGAACTCATCATTTTAAAAACATCTGTTTGAACAGTATGGAGGAGTGCTTCTACTTGGCTTCCTGTTGCACTGCACATGTATGAACACATGTTTTGGCTCTTGTGTTTCCAAGATCAAGGCCACAATCTTTTCATCCTCTGCCCTCCTCCAAGCAAGCTTTGATCTGACGTTTGAATGTCGCACCTTCTGTTCTTCCATCGTTCTGTCCTCACACACCGAAATCTTGACTGCAGCTGCCTTTGGAACATTTGATGTAACTTTGGTACACCGGAATGTGGACACCACATAGAGAAGACAAA
>JBAMHX010000008.1:26147977-26164873 GCA_037177515.1 Pseudomugil tenellus | reverse complement strand
ACAATAATTCTGGTGTTTGCCTCTTTTCTTATAATGCTGAATTAAACCAACATTGCTCCTTCTGATATTTTAAAAGGTACATCAAAAATTTTAACTTCAGTTGGGAGTTCGGTAAGGAGGGAGTTGCAGAAATAGCTGGAGGAAGTTACAAATGAATGTACCAAAATTTCAATGATGTATTGGGGCAGTGATGAACAGAGTTTGGAGTTGTTGTGGAGATGGAAAAAGTCAGGCCGGATGATGTTTTGAATGTATTTTGTGCAAATGAAAGGATTCTGTCTAGTGTAATGTCGAGGCTTCTGGGAATAGATTGTTATAGCAAATCCATTGATAATCTATTTATGTTTTTGTAATCTGAAATAATTTATATTAATTTGAAATGATGCTTTTGTTTTAATGTTTTAATGTTCTGTAAAGCACTTTCAATCACCCTGTGTTGAATTGTGCTATACAAATCAATTTGCCTTTATGTTGGTGAGTGGGTCTGGAGTGGTTAGCAATTTGGCAAAGGTGAACTTAAAGTCAATGAGCAGGGCCAGGTTTTATTGTTGTTTGGCTTCTGGAAATCCCTGCTCATTGAATTCTCTATACCTTCCAGGCAGGTTATGAGGGAGTAGGCTGGGAGTAGTGAGCTTGGAGGAGATGTAGAACCAGGACATTGCTGCACCGGTGATCCCAATGCCGGCCAGATGAGCCAGGAGTAGTGTGTGATCAATCTTGATTTTTGGCAAGGCTGTTCCAGTACTTTTTTGAACAGAAAGGTGAGAGTTCACGGAGGGTTCAGAGATTACTACCTCGTGTTGAGACTATGGTTGTGCATCAACCATCGCTTAGTGTTTTCCAGATGAAGGGGAGGTTAGAGATGGGCTGATCAGGGTTAGGGTCAGTCGGATCAGCACCAGTTTAAGAAAGGGGGTTACAGTGCCAGTAGTGAGGTATGAGCTATGGTGATTGTCAATAAAATGGTTGAAAAAAGATGTGGGACGTATGAAAGTGGGAGTGATGTCCTGCATCAGATTACGTCTGTGGCCTTTGCTTTGGGTTGGGGAGCTGATGTGTTGTAAGATTCCAAAACAGTCAGTAATCTTAACTCATTGGTAATCATACTGAATAGACTGTCAATGTGGATGTTGAAATCACCGAGGATGATAACAATGAGTGACATTGCAAATACAAATATTAGAAAGAATGAGAATTCATTGACAAAGACAGCATAGGCTTTGGTGGCCTGTAGATGGTGGCAATGATGGTGAGTTTGGGGCCTGTCAGTTTTATAGAGATTCAAATGTGTGATGGGGAAAGTGACAGCCGTGCCTTTGATATTATTTCTGTGAAGGAGAGTAAATCTGCCACTCCCTGTAGGATGGGGTTTACTAATAAAAGAAAAACCTGGTGGAGCAGTCTCATTCAGCTGGGAAAAGTCATTGGGCTGCTGCCAAGTTCCAGTGAGGTGTGGAATGTCCAGCTTATGGTCATCAATAAAGTCAGCAGTTAGCAGAGCCTTTTTACTGATATTCAGAAGACAGAGTTTCAGACAGGTGATTAGTGTGTGTGTGGTTGCTTTGAGCAGGCAGTACAGTACAGTGTGATCGACAAGATGGGCAAAAGGAGAGAGGGCAGGGCTCAGTGATCCAAAAGGAGCCAATTTCTTTTGCTTTTGTGTCAAGTGTAGTGAAAGTTCCTTTCAGTTCTCTGTGGACTTATCCTGGTTGTTTAGGAATGTATGGGAGCAGTACAAACTGTGATGGATGGGTACTGGAAAATTTCTGGACATGTAACATCTTCGTTACTGAGTAACTGACCAGAAGTCACACTCATTAAAATCAAACATATTAAAATCCAGAATAACAAGATAAAATTCCAGATTATGTGAGATGATCACCAAGTTCAGCGGTAGATGATCTAGGTCAGGGATGGGCAACTCTGGTCCTCGAAGGCTGCAGTCCGACAAATGCAGCTTCGCTTAAAATGGACAATGGTGCTGGGACATAACAGCAGGTAAACACCTTTGGGGTATAACTACCAGGAATGCAGCATCCTTAGCACAGAGAACAATCCATGGGTGCAGATAAGCATCCAGGAGAGCTGGCAAGAAGGCAGTGGAGCAGTCTGATTAGGTGTGCGATTTGGGGCAGAATAGAAAACGCTATCAAACCACAGGGTGTAGACCAGGGTCCTGGAGAGTGGACTCAAAAACTTGCAAGTAGTGAGGCAGTAACAGCAGACAGCTAGAAACTGTTTAGCTTCACTGTTAGATTGAATGAGCTGTATCTAACAGATGGCCTCAAGATTTAGAGTTAGTACAAACACCATGCTGTTGTAGCATTCTCACGTGCTAGCACCATTAATATGTAAAATTTAATGGGATTAATATGACTTAATATTGATATGAAATATTAATATTAACAATTAGTAATTAATTTATAATTAACCTCGAGGCATCCCCTTCTATTTTCTAGTTTACTTTGATAACACTAAAGGTATAGAAGAAAACCTTATAAGATGATGGGTTGATAACTCAATCAAAGAATACAATAATTAATCAGTCTCAATAAATCAATCAGTCTGAAATGTTATAGCCGTAATTTCTAGTTTGAATTGACTTGAATCATGACCACAGGAAATCAAGACAGACAACGACCAGATAGTAAAAGGGGTATTTATTATCTTATCTACAGGTTATACATGGCTAAATATGAAAAACAGTAAAACATATAACGGACAAGACAGGCAAGACAAACATAACATAAACCAGTGTTGCTGTAAGCTTTGATGATAAACCTGAGTTTTATTGGAGAAGAAGATATGTGTGTGGAATTATCATGTATTAAGTAAAACTGTGATGTTTCTTAATCATGTCTAAGAGTGAACCATTTCTAAGGCCTAGAAGAGATAGTTTCCTAACTCGCCAACCATCATTAAAGACCAATAGTTCCTTGCTGAGGACATGGGGTTCGTTCAGAACCGCATCTTATGACCAGTGGACTGGGCTTGGGTCCGGATCCGTTTTGGGGATCTGAGCTGGTGTTGGTCCGTATAGCACCGTTGGAATCCAGGAGAAGCCTGTCGTTGAGGTTCGCAGCTTTCAGTGGTTCCTTTTGGCTGGAGGTTGAAGCCAAACGTTCAATAGTATCCAAAAGAGAGGTGGTTTAAGCTGGGTTTGTGGAAAAATCTAACTTCCGTTCAGGAAGCATGAACTTGGTTGCAGAATAAAAGCTTAATTCCTCATCATAAGTCCTGAGTGAGTGGCCATGTGTTAGACCATGTGGCACTCCTTTGTTCTCCAGCAAGGAGGACAAAGCTTTTCACGCATGCACACTTAGCTGAGAGAGCTAAGAGGTAAGGCTTGGAGTCCAGGCAAAGAAGAGGTCAAGAGGATGAGAAGCGTGATCAAGAGAGGGCAAAAGACAAGAGAGAGTCTGTGTTGGTCTGTTGAAGATAGGTGGGGTTTGGCTGACTGGGCAGGTATGGATGCTGCCAGCCAATCAGGGCTCTGTGGAGGTTGACAGGTGTATGTAGTCTGTATGTTAGTATGGGTGAGAGGTCGTCTCCAGGCCCCATGTGGAGAATGAAGGCAGCCTGCACAAATACATACAGCTTTTTCTCTGGGAAAAAGAGTTTGACGTAGTCAAATAAATTACACAGTTTGTGGACCAGTTCATCAAAGTGTTCTAAAAAGGGTCTGTTGAGGGTGAGATCACTACACTGCTTATATATTTATATTTTAGTTGTTACCTTTTGCAATCTTTTCTCAGTCACTTAATTTCTCTTGAGTACAGGGTAAGGATTTTTTTTCCTCGTACACTTACTAGTGGACCATACATCACACAGATTCACTTCGAATCCTCTCAGCCATGAAGACATAAAGAGCATTTTGCAAACAATTGGCCTCTCATCTCCTGCTGTGAACCAAAGGAGGAAGGAGCATTGACTGAGTGAGATGTGACAATTGTGCATGCATCAGCAGACTCTCATGGAACCAGTCTTCCCGGGAAACCCAGAAGTTAGCCAGGATTAATGAAGATGCCACAGTTGCTCCTTGGCTTCTGGTTTTAATAGCATACCGCACAGCAACAATGCAACACACAACCACATCAACACAAGACACCATATGGCATCATTGCCAGGAAGTTTTTTAGGCCAAAACACTGGTACACTTGAGAGAAAACACACACTTTCCTCTTACGTGAGTTAGTGCACACATGCAAAGGATTGTTAAAATCACATCAAGTGCTATCTTTTTGTTATCTCTGGTGCTAAAGCATCAGTGATATTCAGATCCACCCACAAAGGGCCCAGCTCTATCCATCTCTCACGTCATTGGCATTCTAAATCTCTCAGTCATGCCTGCATCCATAATGGCCCAATTACTGCCGATGGGGATCTTACTCCCTATCTGACAATTACATCTGTTAGAGTTTGAGAGCGTTAATGCCTAAAAAATATCAATTAAGGTGATTGATCAGGGTTTTAATATCCTATTAAACAGCAGTCTGGGGCAGCAGAGCATTTCTGTTGATTAGGCTGAAATGAGAGACTCTCAAGGATGAAGTGACTGTAGTTTAGTGGGCCAGTTAGATTGCTGATCTAATGAACGTAGAGATGACCCAGAGTTGCATTTTATTGCCAGGTAAACCTGGGAAAGAACAACTTTGGGTAATTGGTACTCAAAGGCATTTCATGGTGCTATAAAAAGCAAAATGGATGAAGAACTTTCAAATCAGATGAGCCAGAAGCAATGGAGGTTTTGAAAATGAACATTGCATCATGCAAGACAGTATTTGTTAAAGGAGTCTTGTCTTTAACATAATTAGATCAACATTTATTTTTCATTAAACTCAATGCCATTCATGGTAATGGAACAGTATGGTGTCCACATTCTCATTTACAAATTGACTGGGTAAACTGTCTTTTTTGTTAGAGTTGTAAATTTGTTTCAACAAAGTCACATTTTGACTTGACTGTATTTTCTTTTTTTCTGTGTTTGCCATTTTTGTACAATGTTTGAACAGCTTCACCGCTATGGTGATGATTTGATATTTAAGCTGTAAGCAGCGCAAAAGGGACTTTTTATTTCTCCATTCAGCCTGAGTCATCGTGCGAAGAGGATATCTGCTATTTAAGCGCTGCAAAATGATTGGACCTATTTTCAATTACGACACGGCTCCTTTCTCCTAGAATGATTGTTTGGAAACATAAAGGTTCTCCTTGCATTGTTCAAGTGCACTGTGAAGCCTTGAATAGGGAGCAATTAAATTCTAAAGTGTAATTTCATACATTTGCAATGTGTTACAAAATGTTTCCTCTTTTTATCGTCTTGTCAATGATCACCAGAGTGCTGCACTCATTCCTCCCTCTGTCCTCCAGCCACCCTTTCCCCTCCTCCACAACCTCCATTTTTGAAAGGCTTCTAGCCATTCCATTCTTCCTCTGGCACGGCATCACACACTCATTTCATTTCTCATTTACAGACTGATAATCAGAATGTCATTACAGTGTCCACACTGGGCTGCTGGAGGGGTAATTGAGCAGCATAAAAGGCATTTGAAAGAGGGATGAATAATAGAGCTAGAGAGTGGGGGTGAGTGGGGGGCTGGACCTAGGCCTGCTTTCTCAGGTGTCTGGCTGCTATCAGGTGGCATGCGCCTTGGCATTATGGTTAACCATGTCTACGTCAACCTCATTTTTCACCTCCAGCACATTAGAGGCTGAACAGGCATCAAAACTCATCTGAACGAAACGTAGAAAAATCAATAGGAGAGTTTTAAAAGGTCAAAGTCAAGCATCAACAATCACTTTACATCATGCAAGCTGCTTTGATTTAGATGTTAAAATGGACCACGGCTTTGTCCTTCAGTGAAGGGCTTTGTTATCAAAGGGAGGAGTTTTACCAGTTGCATCTGCTCGCAACACACGTCCTCCCAGGTGGAGGTTGCAACCACGCCTCACATGCATCTTAAAAAGACTTTATTTCTGATAATGACTCAGCCTGAGCTTCCATGATTTTCCTCATAAGGCAATCGATTAATCAATCACTGAATGCCTCGAGTTGTTATTCCCCAAGCTGCAACACGGACAGCAAATTTTTTGACAGCTTTTGAAGTGGCTACATTGTGCATTTTTGTTAAAATTAAGATAAAGTAAGATAAAATACTTTAGTTGTATTGGCATTAAAATAACATGTTTATTTTTCGGTTACTTGCCCCACCCTGCTCCCATCCACCCTGACAGGGGTGTGGGAGCTTGGCACAGCGCCAGCCCCCTGTTTGGCCACGGTGGTACATTTCCATCTCATTCATCACATAAAGACAGATAATCAGAAAGTCATTACAGTAGCTTGACACCAGTGCTTGCCCCAGGAAGACAGAGTAATTGAGCACCATAGAGGGGGAGAGCAGACTGAGCCAAGGCCGTGTGGTAATGAATGTAAGATGTCGACATGAGAGAGGAGGAAGACAGAATCTTGACACACAGAGACATAGATGGACAGAAAGTAAGACTGACTTCCAGGGAGTTTGGTAGACATACGTGGAAAAGCTAACATTTTGAAAAGGTAAGAGCAGAAGAAGTAGACATACACATGCTGGCATGACTTTTAGATAATTGAATCAATACACACACTGTCAGGGAGAGGAAACCATTGACAGGACCTGTGATGTTTTGGCAACTGCACGTTTTAATGTATATATCCATAAGAAACTGATGTTTCACTCATGACATTAAATCAATTTTTCAGCCCACAATTAGTAAAATTAGAATTAGAGGATTTAAAGTACCGTGTGATATGCAATTGCATATTTTCAACAACAATGCATATATTTCCAAGGATGATAGTTAGAAATAAAGAGAAAGAAGCGCTTCATTGTAGATGGGAGAAGAGAAGGTGTAAAGGACATGTAAATGATGAGGGATAAATGCTAAAAAGAGGAAAATAGACAGTGTTTCCTAACAGAGAGTGAGGTCTGCTGCATGTAGAACACAAGAGTGTTAGAGTTTGAGGGTTGGGTTTAGTTTATATTGGTTTCCTGTTTTATTTAGTAGGTTTTTCCTTTTGTTTTTGTTTCAACTTTGCTTTCCGTTATTAGCGTACCTGGTTGTTATTATATCGCCAAACAGAGTTTCGGGGATATTATGGTTTTGCCTCGTCTGCCGCCTCATTTGCTGCAGTTCATTAATGTTACACGATAACTTGAACAATATTCAATTTAGAGTTCTTATGTTCTTACGCGCTTAAACCTGAGAAATGATTTGGCTATATCTCTGAAACTATTCATCATGTTTAAAGATGTGTCACATCATGACATTGTAGCTGAATGTTTCTATATTTGTATATGTATTGAAGGACTGGGAATTTCAAGATTGGGGCTTTCAAGGGTTTTTCCCTAGTTGTCACTTTCACCGGCGTAGTTTCTAGTTTGGTTATCATGTCTCGTTTTGTTCCTTGTGTATTTTTGACCCTTGGTTTTCTGTTCAGTTGCAGGTCCATTAGTTTAGCTTTGTCATGCGCCTCAGTTTTGTCAAGCGCCTGTCAGTTTAGTCTTTGTTCACATTTAAATAAGCATGCTCCCCTCTGGTCTTACCTGCTTGGGCTTCTCACTCTTCCCACTCACCAGCACACAGAAAAGTAGGAACATGGGGTGCGGTTATGTTTGCTGGATGGGGTAATGGGGACCATTAAGGTGGCCCTTGTTGCTGCACTTCATGGGGTTCCCTCTGGGTTCTTGGGGCCTTGGGCCCTTTGCCCTGCCGGCTCTGGGCACCCTGCGGGGTCCTCGATTACCGGCCTGGGCCCGCCAGGGTTCGCTCCTTCGAGCTGCGGGGGCTCTGGCTGGGACCACCCTGTTCCTCCTGGCTGGACGTTGGGTTGGTCCTGCGGTGGGGTGGTCGGGGTCCTTGTTTGGGACTGCCTGCCGTTTGTCCTGGTCTTGTGGACCTGGCCTGCCTCGGACCTTTGGAGTAAAGGGGGATACCTGAGCATGTTCCTGTGAGCACTTTTTCACTTTGTATGTTCTGCATCATGGCACCGCTAGCACCAATCTTTCGTACGTATGTATGGGCCTCAAATTTTTATTCTATGTATGTATGTATGTATGTATGTATATGTATGTATGGTTGGATTGCGGTTCCCTTTTGTGGTGTGTATATCTGTCTCTTCTTTCTGTATTGTTTGTTTTCTCTATCCCTTTCTCCTGTTTTCTTGTTCTTTTTCTGTCCCCTCCAGTCATGTCCAGCAGCGCATTGAAATCTGACAAACGATGGTGTAACCAAAATAAAGAATTCAGATCATCAAGAGGAACTTTGTATATACATATGATACATACAGTTCCTTTTGACAGAGAAAGGTTGTTCAGCAAGACACAACAGACAGATCTACATTATCTGCCTGTTTTAATGCTGGACAGGACAAGTTAAAAAAAATCTTATTTATGTCTGCATTTTTGCTTTCTACTGCTCGTTCTTGCATTTGGGTCTTCACCACCAAACCTCATCACAACAGGAAGCTACTAACAATACATTTTGTTGTTCAGTAATATTCTAAGTTAGATAAATGAAATACAATAAGTATTGACTGTGTTTATCTGATCAGTAAAAATAATCCAACCAAATATAATCAGACTTAGATCAGAAATCCAGAATTAGTCATTTCAGCTTTTCACCAACCATCATGGTTAACGTAACATATCCAACAATCAGTCTATATGGGGTAACATGAAAGAGAGAGAGAAAAAAACAGTAAAACCAAGCTATGTGCAGGTTAAGGGGGATGTTTTGTTTACAGAGTCTGATTGTTTTTGTTTTAAAATCTTCAAATCCAATAACTTGGATTAATCAGATAATTATGAAATATGATATTTGAAAAAACATTGTCTAAATTTTCACGGTCACAATCATTTTTCTTCCAGAGTAAATTGACTTATTATCTTCAAAGCATCTAGTGTAAGGGTCTGTAATGTTAGTGTTTCCACTACTAATGTGGAAGCAAATCAGCCTGCGGACACTTCTTTATGTACTACGGCAAGCAATTTTGTTATTATTACAAGTTCCACTCACAATGAAATTGCATTGTTTCTTGATTTTAATGGGAGAGTTAAAAAAAAAAACAGCAAAAACAGTTTTGGGTACATGTAAATGTAAATAACATAAAAAAAAAAAATTACCTCTGCAGGTCTACATGCGTCAAGACGATGAGGAGAAATATTTTCACAACCAAAAAACTGCCATAATCAAGGATATCAGATTATGCTGTCTA
Source organism: Pseudomugil tenellus (assembly GCA_037177515.1). Classification (NCBI taxonomy): domain Eukaryota; kingdom Metazoa; phylum Chordata; class Actinopteri; order Atheriniformes; family Pseudomugilidae; genus Pseudomugil; species Pseudomugil tenellus. Next base: position 26,155,623 of record JBAMHX010000008.1, on the reverse strand, counting down.
GATGGTCACTTGAATTTCCCGATCTCCAGAAATGATGCAATGATGACAGTTTTCAGCATTTAAACTTGCTTTGGGATCAATACACAATTTTAGTAGAATTGTGATGACAGATAACGGTAACAGTTGAGGAATGATTAATGATAAAACACTTACTTAGCATATGTATTAGTGAGTAACCATGTTGCGAGAAGTTTCCGCCCCCCTCAAACCTTATGCAAAAAGTGAAGAAGAGAGAACATTTTTAAAACAGGCACTAAAGCACAGGGTGTCTGACACATGGTAAGTTAAACACACAAATTTAGTAAACTAGGAAAGAGACCCCAGGGGCCAAAAAGACAACTAGGGACAAACAACTGATTTAACACAGATCCTCAAAAATCAATTAACTGGGGTGAAGTGAAAATAAAAAGGTCAAGCTAAAGTGAACAAGGAAACTCAATTTAAAATGAAATAAATGAATAAAACAAAACAACAAATGAACAAATGAAATGTAGGAAGTAAGCATAATTACAAACAAAGAACATGAGTAAAAAATGGACAAGGTCAGACTAGAACAGAGAACCATTACAAGACTCATGTATCAGGACATAAAGAGCAAAACCAATAAATCAAAACACAATGAACATGAGACCAATAGACCATGACAGTTTCTTACCAATTATTCTCCCAGGAATGAAAAATACCCTGCCCAAAGCTGCACCCGTGTGATATAAAATGGACTGACCACCCAGGTCAAAGGGAAAATAGTAAAAAGGTTCTACAAATTATAAATGGGAGAAAAGAAACTAAATTATTATAATAAAAATGTTGAAAACACTGAAAAGTATGAAAATAATTCAAAACATACTGTAATACTGATAAAAAAAATACTGTGAATTTGCTTTTTCTCAAAGGTGCTTGAATATATATGCAGAAAAAAAACAAATTAAAAACAAAACTTATAGGTGCACATATCATTGATTTGTTCTTTTATTTGGTTAAATGTTTCTTTTTTAATTATTCTTTAGAAAAATTAAACAAATCATTAAAATTCCAGGTTTTGCTCTTTTGATTTTAAGTTAAGATGTGAAAAATATAAAATTAGAAAAATGACCCAAGGAATTCATAAAATCTTTTATATCACTTAATCTAATTCAGGGTCACAAAAAATCTGGAGCCTATGCGAGAGGTTGATGTTTCACAGAACACGTGTTTTCATTTAATTCACTTTGAAATACATAAACAGATAAAAATACAGATAAGAATGAATAACAGCTATAAACAGAAGTCCTGTTCATGAACCATTTTATTGTATCAAAAAGTGAAATTAATTATATCAGAGGTCTGAAAACTAAGCAGACAGAAGTCAATATCATTATAAATCCTCTTTTTTATACCTAAATGTAGTAATAAATAACAGTTTGGCATATCTAGTGAAACCAGTAAAATGAATGCCAAACATACATGTTTCGTAATGAATGAAATTAAAAGAAAAATACTTTATTCATCCCTCTTCAGGGAAATTCAAATTGTAGTAGCTTTTTAAAACAATAATAAGAAAAGAAATTATAATCAAATTGTCTTGTTTTTAATGCTGATAGCTGCTGGAAGGAATGATCTTCTGTACCTCTCAGTCCTACATCGTACCTGAATGAGCTTCTCACTGAACACACTATTGTTTGATCGCTGTGAAGAATCCTCCATCATCTTCATCAGCTTGTACAGTATTCTCTTTAGGATGATCAGCTCCAGCGGCTCCAGAGTTACTCCGATCACAGAACCAGCTTTTTTGATCAGTTTGTTGATTATTTTCAAGTCTCTGCTTCTGATGCTGCTGCCCCAGCAGATCGCTGCAAAGCTGATTGCACTTTCAACAACAGACTTGTAGAATATGTGCAACATGTTGATGCAGATGTTAAAAAAATCTCAGCTTCCTTAAGAAGTAGAATATGCTTTTACCTTTCTTGTAGATTTTCTCATTGTTGCTTATCCACTCAAGTCTGTTGTCCAGCTGAAATCCCAGGTACTTGTATTTCTTCACCACCTCCACCTCCTCTCCCGGGATGGAAACAGTCTTGTGGGTATTCTTCTTCCTCCTGAAGTCGACAATAATCTCTTTTGTTTTGTTGAAATTCAATATGAGATGATTGTAACCACACCATTCAACAACTGATATACTAGTTCTCTGTACTCTGCTTCTTGTCCATCACTGATTCACGCAATAACTCCAGAGTCATCAGAGTATTTCTACAGATGACAGGACTCAGAGTTGTACAGGAAGTCTGAGGTGTACAGCCTGAAGAGGAAGGGTGAAATTACAGTTTCTTGGGGTGTTCCAGTGTTGCTGGTCACCCTTTCAGACACACAATCTTTCAGTCTCACAAACTGGGCTCTGTTTGTGAGGTAGTCATAAATCCAGGTGGTTGTGGTTGTCCTGATGTGGAGGGAGACGCTGTGTTCAGGTCCGTGACTGAGCTCAGGTTCATAGAGTGGGTCACAGAGTGGACGTGTGACAGGAAAGCTGTGGGCTAATGGAGGGTGTGTGGCCAGTTGGGATTGAGGCAGGAGGTGAGCTGAACTTTTTGAAGAACATGCTCAGTTCATTAGCTTTGTCCAGACCTCCAGCAGTTTGATCCCTCTTTATCCTGAAGCCAGTTTTCTTCATTCCTGACCACACATCCCTCACGTTGTTCTGCTGAAGCTGATTTTCTAATTTCATCTTGCACTCCTCCTTGCACTTCTTAGTTTGTTTTTTTATTTCTTTGTTGACTTCAATAACTCCCTGTCTACATCTCTGAATGCTTTCTTTTTGATGTTCAGTAGCTTCTTCAGGTCACTGGTGATCCAGGGTTTGTTATTGGGGAAGCACTTCACTGTTCTTGTAGGAATGGTGCTGTTCACACAGAAGTTTATATAATCTGTCACACACTCAGTCAAGGTGTTGATGTCATCTCCATGAGGTTCACAGAGGACATTCCAGTCTTTAGCCTCGAAGCGCATCTTCAGCATCAATAGACCACGTTTTAAGTCTTTCTAAAGACAGGTTGTTGCTGAATGATGGGCTTCTAGGAGGAGTTGAGAAGAACCACATTATGTTCAGATCTTCCTAAAGGTTCAGGGCATAGGAGTTGTATGTATTTTTAATATTTGCATAAAATAAGTCCAACATTTTGCTTTCTCTAGTGGAGCAGCAGACAAACTGTTGGGAAGTTAGTAAAGGACCAGAGAGGAAGGTGTTAAAATCTCCAGAGATCACCACAAATGCATTTGGATGCTGTGTTTGAAGCCTGGCCACTACGTTAATGATGTCACTGGCTACGTCTGGAGTGGTACCAGGTATTATATAAACTGTTCCCAAATAACACATAAAACTCACAGCTAGCAGTTCGACATCTCTTGGTCAGATTTTCTCTCTAACAGTGACATGTGCAGGATGACACCAATGCTGGTTAACCAGTACTGCAACTCCACTTCCCTTTTTTTCCCACTGAGTTGTTTGTTGTAGTTGTCTGTACGGACCGTCTTGAAGCCGTGTAGAGATGCATTACAGTGTGGGATGTGGTAATGCAGCCATGTCTCAGTGAAGCACATAAAAATACAATCTGTATTCTTTATGAGACCTTGTTAACACCTGAAGATTTTCAATTTTGTGAGCACGGAATCTCACCTTACCCATCACAACAGTTGGAAGAAACGGTTTAAATCTCCATCGCTTTTTTCTCTGCCTCACTCCTGTTCTTCATCGTCTTCTGTTTCTTTTCAACTACACTGGGATTTGAAATGTTATTTCACTGATAATCCTGAACTTGGAGAACATTATCAGTTGATCCCGTTGGTTTATAAGTCTTATTGTTGTGGAGACTCACAACAACAAGTCTTTAAAAAGCAAAAAAAAAAGCCAAAAATATGCCAGATAAATCTCGCTAGCGGCACAGCCTTTCACCAGTGTGAAATGTCCTACTGGTCAACCCAAATTTACTTCAAAATATCCAAGAAAGGATGCCACAATTACAAAAAGTCTCGAAAGTAGCTAATACAGTTTCCAGGCACCTAGCAGTGCGTTCCAGAATAAATATATCATTGAATACAGAATAAATCATATTTGCATGGTTGCTCTCATGGTTGTGTTGAGTATCAGTGTTTGTTGAAAGTCATTTTGAACACATCCTCAGAAATTAATCCTGGAATATTCAAGAACCACTGGGGGAAATATACAGAGCAATTTGACTGAATGTAACTTTTAAGATTTAACAGCTATAAAAATTAGAATTTAGAATATAAAACATGTTGTGCTTCATTTAGGACAGTGGTTCCCAAACCTTTTGAACTATGACCCCCCAAGAGATAACACGGTCTTAGTCATCCCTGTGCAATGACTGAGTGAATACTTGTGTGAAATATCAAATGGGTCATCTTTTAGCAATTCTTTTAATATAAAAACTAAGCAAACAAAACTGATAGGCATATAACAAGGTTAAAGACTTCTGTTTTATCAGAGGGGGACACACTTTGCAGTATTTAGCTTGCAGTGCCACCAGGTTTTGTCAGTTTAATATAAAAAAGCAAAGCCTTCTTTATTGTTATCATGTTGGTATTCAATTAACTCCTTGACACGTGGCCTACGAAAAGCTGGGAAGAAAAGTCTGAATCTGAAGTCTTTATTTCACCTTTTAACAAAATCTGAAAAAAAAATCAACAATTAACTTTTTGGTATATATACTTTTTTTTTTTTTACCATGTCATAGGTCAAAATTATTATAGTGTAATCTTCTGATTTTTGATGTTCACCAGGGGGCAGGAGATCAGTATCATATGGTGCACTACTGGGTTTTGAATAAAGTTTCTATCACAAAGTGATGCAAAATGTCTCAGAAACTGTAGTTTTCAAATATGATAAAAGGATTTAATGGGATAAAAGTGAATTACAGCAGCCCAATAAATCATTGTGTTGTGTCAGTGTGACTGTTTACGTAGAAATACTAAACCTCTAAACACCTAATGGACACAGGTCTGAAAGAAACACCTCCATTTTTTCAAAACAGGATGCTTATAAAGTTACAAAGAGTCTCAGTTACAGTTCTTGGTTGTGTGGCCACAGACACCAAATTACTTATCACTCTACACCCAGGTCACCTGGTGGTGGCAATGAATGAAAATGCTGACATTAGACCAAAGGAGAAGTATAAAGTGCAAGCCCAAAAGGTTGTGACAGAGATGAGCGATCTGTCAGTTGTTTCACAGATGGCAGTAGGTGGTTGCCTTATTCATGACTTGATGCCATGCTGGTCTTTGGCTAAGCATGGTTTCATTTTCTAGACTAAGAAATTTCCTGTATCTTTCAAAATATGCTTCTTGTTATAGAAGATTACACAATCAGCAGATTCTGTTAAGTTTTTACTCCATTCATCAAGTATTATATGCATTTTGTGCAGGTTAAAACCAAAGCACATGTTACTGGAACCCACTTTATTTATTTATATTTTATTTAGCTTTTTGTTTTTTCTCCCCATCAACTGTAAAAAACAAAAAAACAAACAAAAAAACAAACAAACAAAAAAATGACTGAGTTTCTTCCCATGTAACAGTGTAAACCAGAGTTTATTTTAGATAACTGTGTCAGAAGGGCATTTGGGTTGCATTGCAGGGCAGCAGGTTATCAGTAAGATAAATGTTGTTTTCTAGGGTCTTCACCTCTTCCTCAGTCACAAAGTATCTCCACTCCACTTATATCACGCCTCTGATAGAGAAACAAGGCCTAATCGCACTGCTGAAGTATCAGTAGAGGTGCTTTTACACGTTTCTGAAAAATACATAATTATTTTCCAGACTAACAGCTTGTAAAGCGACTCTTTGACACTATGAAGGTTTATATAAGTAACAATGGTTTACTCACAATTTTCCAGAAAAAAACATATGCTATTACTTAAACCTATTTTAATAGGGTGAGCAACTAATCCTAGGCCAATGCATTTCCTCAGTTAAGTCAGTGTAGCACTAAAAAAAAGAGAAAGAAAAAAAAAACTGTTATTGTACTCATCTCAGACTGATCCACACAACACTGATGTTGCAAGTCAGCAGCAGGACTCAAGCAGGTGATGGATGGTTTAGTTTGCAAGCTATTTGTGTGAACCAAGACAGCTGTAAATATAGTGGATACTGTCTGCTTGGGTTTGACACTGCAGTGCATGCTGTCTGTGTCTCCATGGTTGCTGACACTTAAGTGCATATTGTTGCTATTAATTCACACATGCTGAAATGCTCTCATACCATGAGCAATCCTTGCTTTCTCCCATCATGTCTCTCATGTAAAAGACATAACCAGAATAGTGGAGGTTAATGATTGACTTAATGATTTGTCTGTTTCAGTTTTTAAAAATGATGCTGCTTTGTTTTAAACCAAATTTTGCTCAAAACTTTCAGAGGCACAATGTTTGTGCTTCGTGGGATCATGGCAATCATTTGAACTGCTGATGCCTCTGCAATGTGACATTAATGGAGGACAACAGTGCACAGCGTTGCCCATGAACTAATCTTGTTTCTGTTGTTGGAAGTGAGATCTAGTTCCACACCGTATGGGTTAGTACATTATTTACACCCATGTCCATGAATTTGAGAGTATGTAACTTTTGATAGAGTTCTTAAGAGTGTCATTTTTAGGGAGGTGTGTGATCAATCTACCTTTTTTAAGTCTATTAGAATTTTCATTAGCCTGTTGTAATTTTGGACACATTTGCTGCAAGTTTTAATTATCATAGTATCTTTTCAAATAATCCGTTTGGATAGCTAGATTTTTTCCAATTAGTTGTCTGGAGCTGCCCCGTGATGATAAGAGATATGAAATCAATGCACTTAAAAACATTACATTAAGACTCTTGTTGGGTCAGGTGCATATAATTCACAATGCAGCAGATAAGAATCAATGCTGGGCGAAACAGTCGCTCTTCTAATCTGTGTTATGGCTCCATTGAGAATGATGTGCTGAAGCAGCTGTAGAACACCACCTGCCGGTTTTGACACTGGATCTGGAGCACTACTGTATCGAAACCAAGGCATGCTGTTGTTGGCGTTGAATTCTTTGGTTCCTCCAAGGGCACCTGCGGACTATAATAAAGCTATTATAATGATTGGGGAAAATGCCAGATTAAACATTCCACAGCTCTCATCTGTTATTTTTGCCAGATATTTGTACACCACCAGCATTATTTCGTCATTACAGTGCAAATATAAAACTAATTGATTTCATGCAACCACTGTGAACAGGCATTCATAAGGGCTTCTTTGTCTATGATGAACCAAAGGAGATTTTCTCCAGTGTCCTATAATAGTAGGTATGAATCAAAAGATTGGACATGCCTTCACAGTAACTTAGAATTGTAAAACCAAATTTTGAAGCTGGCTAATAGTTTGTGGTGGTAAAATCTACTTTCATCCCAGGGTGTAAAGCTTGTTACATACTCCACGAGAAGCGAGAAATGTGTTCTTGTTCTTGAGGTCGCAAGAACAAAAAAAAAAAAGTTTTTGTTCGGCATGGCATTTATACTCCACAAGAAGTCACCCTGCCTAAGTGTTCATACGGCCCACCCACTCTATCATGCTTTATGTGCACGCGGTGCTTTATGTGCACGTCCAGCCACTGCAGAGACAGATAAAAGGGCCGGTACTGCCTG
>JBAMHX010000008.1:26055347-26075982 GCA_037177515.1 Pseudomugil tenellus | reverse complement strand
TGCTAAAGCAGATAAAACGCAAGATTTAGAGGAGACGAGCTGACGAGCTGACTGATACGTAAAAAACGCCACGCATGCGCAATTATGTATTATTGCATAATGTATTATTTGTGTGTGATGATGTGTATTTGTGAAACCGAGCGATTAAGTGTGTGTTATTAACCTATGATGTTTGGGAATTTAGTGTATAAAGATTTTATACTTATTCAAAATGTGTTTTTTGATGTTACCCAAATTGAGCTACATTTGTGTAAACCACACTTTATGAACCCTGGTTTAATTTATTCGACCCACAAACTGTCCTTCAGTTTCAACTATCTCTGATGGATATGACCTATAAGTACAAAGTTAAAATACAATATAAAGAAACGTTAAGCAAAGCAGAGAAAACAATAAGCTCTAAGTTGTTCTCTAAATCCAGTGAATTGTTGAAAGTTCCTATTATTAAGCATCAGAGTACAATTTACCCAAAATTTGTATGATGATGTGATGAGTTTTATTTAGAGCAACACCCCTCCGAGTCATTCTGCAGAGCAAAGGGAACAGAATGAGACAACAAACGCAATGTTTGTCAGTTACAATGCCATTTTAGCCCCAAATATGTCAGAAACCTCAATATGAACACAAAAAGAACATATTACTGTAAAGAGAGATTAAACTCAAATGTGTGTGCACATGTACCTGGAGTCCTACAATAAGTCTGTGTGTAATGTCAATCCGCTGTAGTCATCTTAGATTTATCCTTCATCCTCTCTGAACCCAGAGCCAGTGTTGAACAACCCCCATAGCATACTTTAACTCCCCCCAAGGTCTCCCTCCCCTTGCACATACTCACACATTCACACACTTTCTGAACCTCAGCCCTTAGCCAACCTTGTGGATCACAGAAACAATATTTTATCCTGCTCAAAATGCCTTAGACTGCGTAACATCGTCAATTGGAGCCAAATTTAACCAACTTAAAAGGAGTGAGATCTTTTGAAGGGAAGCATGACATAAACATAGCTGAGGATGAGAGTATAGTGAAGTGGTTTACATAAATTCCTCCCCATACTATCTCCTCGCTCCCCCCTTTTTTCCCTCTTTTACTTGTCCAATCCCAGTATGTGCATAATTCTGTCTCAGCGGAAGCTCCGCTGCTCTTAGATGTTGTGATTTGCATGGATTTGAAGAGGAGATGGGGTGGATTTCCAGGACACTCATGAGTGACTGTGACCACAGAGGCATGCTGGATTAAAAGGCTTGGTCTTTGATAAGGAGATGAGGAGGAGCAGGGGGAAAGCAGAAGTAAGGTGATTAGAGGCCAAGGTTAAAAACTGGCTATGGAAATGGCCTTGTTCTGTTATTTTAACATCTTTTACACCAAAAGATGAGATCTGGGAAATTTTGGTGTGCAAAATGAAGAATATGTAGAATTACATACTGCACGATAAAATAAAAGAAATTGTGTGACTGTAACACAGATGGAAGAAGATATTTCCCGTATGTACAAGGCTATGCTTACATTATCAATAACATGCCAATATTAGCAAAGGTGGAGTGAGTTCTTCACGACGCAAGCAAGCACACACACATTCAGGGGGATTTAAAGCATCAATAAAAATGTTCTCAGTGCAGATTACAATGCAACACAATTCTATAATTACAATTCAATACAAACCAATTCCTCTGACTGAAACCTGATACTTCCTGTCATCTGTAAGAAGCTGCCAGGAAGTTGCCGAGAACACACACAGTACACCGTATCAGATCCATTTTACTGAATTATACGTGACAGTAAAAGGTGGTTTGGTACATACATGTTAAAAATGGACAGACTGTGATAGCTCCATGTCCATTTGTTTATTTCTTTTATTTACCTTAGTTTTATGTGAGGCTGCATGGAGGATGCAACGAATCCCACCTACTATCAAGAGAGGCTGGGTACATCCTAAACAGGTAAAGACATGGATGTAGGTGAAATAGGTCTTGTATACACACATCACTCTCTAATTAAAGGTTGCTCTTCTCACTTTGTAAAACAGAATTTAAATAAACAACACTGTGTTCACCCATCAGCTGCAGTCGATCCACAGTTTCTGAAATGCTCAGCTGAATTAAAAAACCCACCTTCCCTATTCTGGTGCACACTTTGAAATTCATAATCTTGACCAGCGCTAGAATTAAAGGCTCCCTGGTAGAGTCTTGTTTACACTGCAAACAAGTGTGCACCAAGACTTTGGAGGTCATGGAGCCTCTACATGCACGTGTAGTAGTGCATAGGTAAAAAAAAAAAAAAAACAGGGTTTCTGCCACAAACATCCCACTTTTGAACATATCCATACAATCAAAAAGATCTCATACGGGGGCGAAAAGTTCTTTCTGCCATTTAACCATCTGTCTATCGCTGTCAACAGAGCGGGTCGAGCTGGGATGGATAAAACCTTTTTTAAACCTGATGTGCAGAAGAGTGAAAAAGCCTAAGGTGATGCATCTTTTCTCTTTTTCTAATGAGGAAAAACCTTCGTGGTAACTTCAGCATTCATACCCATGTTTACAGACTCACAACTGCACACAAACATACAAAAGTGAAATTAAAAAGGAGAAGCTGGAACAAAAGCTCTGAATCGAACTACAGCTTTTCGATAATTCACTGGTAAATGTCTGGTCAGAAGATGTATAAAGTATCAAGGTAACATTCTTCTCAGAATTCCATCAGCTGTTTTATACACAGCGAACAACACATGCCAGCCTTGCTTTTGAAACAGTGTTTATCACATTGCTCAGAACATGGCCTTCATCAGATGCAAGCATGTCGAAACCGTGTGGAAAGTGAATAAATGAGACAAATTGGCTGTTAATCCCACTTGCAGAATGTTTGCTGTATCTGATTGTTTTTTTTTCTCTTTTCCATCGTGTCATAGAGCTCAGAGTCCGTCCCCTCATTTTTGTTTTTACCCCCAGTCACTCCATCACTGAAAGTCCTTTTGTCAGCTTCCCTTCAGTGTGCTCCTCCAGCACCCTCTTCTCAGTTTCCATCTTGGTGCCGTCCCAGGAGTGTGGTGTGTCTAACCAAGCTGTCCATAGCTGTCTGTCAGTCACACATCAACTCTCAGCCTTGAGGGAGAAACAAAGCAGCGCAGAGGAAAGAAGAGGACCACATTCATCATGGGACCTGTAGTCGCATAAAACCAGAAAAGGCAATTTCTGGTAAAAATGCATTTTTACCTAGGCAGGCGGCTTTTCCTTGTATTTTGCTTAAAGCTAAAACTTAAAGCTGAACATTTTAAGGTGTATGTTCATAAAACAGAGACAGGACAAGCTGCTGATTATCACATGTCCATCGGCTGCAAGTTCTGAATGACAGCTGAGGTTGCCATGGCAACATTAAGTGCAACACTGTTTCAGTTAGATTGAAAATGTCTTCAATTTAATTGGTTTTAGTAAAAAAAACAATACAAAAATACCCAAAAAACAAAAAATAAAATAAAATTGAATCACGTGCTACTTTGAGCCTACAAAACATTTCCACACACATCTGCAAAACATTTATGCTTTTGGTCACATAAGGTAAACAAATGAGTTAGAAACATTCTCCTCTGGTTTTCACATTAAAAAAATAAATTAAATAAAAAATAAATAAATACATTTGTATCGGAGTCCATTAATGATATACATTGCCTGTCATTTGTAAGCCATATAGCTCAGAAAGTGAAGGTTTGTTGGCCTGTACTGGAAAGATACATTGTGGGAAATAAAATGATTTTTCTCATGTAATGTTTAATATAATATTTGAGTTTGAGTGAAAACTTTGGATTGATGAAATGGCACAATGTGTGTCACATAAAAGTCAAAGCCATAATTACCCACCAGTTCAGTCATTTTGGTGGTGGATTAAACCTGTAATTTAAATGGATATGCTTTCATGTTCTGTGTTTCATGCAGCGGATCTATTAATGGACCATTTTAGAGCAAATTGCTAATGTGAAATTAAAAGAAAAAAAAGCTTTAAGAAAATCTTCAATTGTAGTGCTTGCTCTACAGTTACCCCCTTTTGTAACAGCGCCTTTTACCTTAAAAATATGACTATGCTAATTACGATTAATTAACATGATTAACTTAATTATCTGTTAAATGTAAGTGTCCCTGAGACCTGCTTTGATAGGTCTCAGGGTTTGCAGTAGAAAGGAGCTCTTCAAACAGTCCAAGGTTAAAAGGACAGTAAGAAGGAGTTCAACATGTCTGGATTAAAGGATTAATTAAAATGTGAAAAACTACCAGTAATTTAATCTGCAGTAAAGCATGATGTCACACACTTCTCTTTTGATCTGCAACACCAGCCAGTCCGACAGCCTGTTGATAAACGCTCATGTGAATCTCTGCCTGTTTGCTTCATTGTGAGACCTAAAGAGGCTGCAGTGTGACTCAGAGGTAACTCTTCTTCTATAAGTACCAACATAAATGTTAAAAGTTAATTCAAGAAAATCTGGAAAACCATCATTTTTTGCTCAGTGTGTTTTCACTTTTGAATGATGTAGGAAGATGTGGAAGGAATAATAAAAAAAGTTGTTTTTATAACACATTTAGAAATAATGACAAAAGCTAAATTTGAAGAAGTATCAAAGCTTCATTATACATTATACATTCACAATTTCGATCAAATACTCTCAGTATAAAGGAAGAACTACCAAAAACCAGAAATCCATTATTTAAGAAGAACCTTGACTAATGAACCTTGCCAACGTGGTTGTGTTCTGATTATACCTCCCTTATAATAGATGAATAACAAATAAAGAAAAGACACTGCATATTTTATTAGTTTATGTTCTTAATTAATAATTTGAACGACATTGCTCATTGTTTACTTTGTGTGAATAATAAACTGACTCTAAGATGAGTCAATCAGCCACTTCGTTACACCTGATCAATTTCTGCTAACAGCACTGGAAGTCATGTTTATCTGTAGCATCCATTCTTACATAATTACAACCCATGCAACCAAACAAACAATGAAAAATTACACATAAAATATTTTTCTCTGACTAAAAACATGATATTTTTAATATTGCATCAATACAACTCGCACCAGTGGTAATGTAACACTGAATTAGTCAGGGTACCATATAAAGAAAGAGGAAAGACAAACAGAAAAACAAGAGGACGGCAACACTAAACAAAAAGAGAAATATTTACAGCTTAAAATGCATAAAATGCAATGTCAGGGGCTCCAGGCCAACTATTAGTGTGTGATGAGGAGGTAGTGAGAATGTTTTGAACTATCAAAAAACCTTGCACACCCCAATTCCATTTTTTTTTCTCTGTCGGCTCCCTCTCACAATTTCTTGAGTCCATGTCATCTTCCTCCTCCTCAGATGACAGGCTACCCTCTTAGCCTCTGTCACCACAGCTGCCATGTTGGCGAGTTGTGTGGGAGTTCTTTGTGTTTAAATTCTCCTTCATGGATGAGACTTATAGATGTGTACCATCATGTGTTCATCAGGTTTGTAAAACAATGATCAGCACCTGACCCATATGGCTTGAATCAAGTACTAAATGGACAAATGCAGACAAATGAACAATTTAACATATATATATCTTGTAGATATATTATAAATAACAAAAGAAAAAAACACTAAAAGAACAAGAACAGTAATTTGTATGATTCTTCACTATCTTTAGAATTTGAATCATCTTTAAGCCCATCAGGTGATGAAGGGGTGGAAAGGGAAACCGGGTATATCTATCATTACCAGGCCCCCTGCTGTACAATCTCCTTTGGAAGGACCGCCCACAGTGACACACTCAAATTATTCATGGGAATTGCAGACCACCTTGCACCTAGCAGGACTATCACTCATCCATCCTGAGACACATGGACACTTTAATTTAATAATGTGAAATTGGAATGCCTCTGAAGAACCTTCCCAAAATCTTATTCCCTTTTTTTTCTCCCTCTTCTTCTTTTTTGCTGTCACTTGTATTATTGTGCAGTTTAAGAATATGTATAATTTGCCATTTTTCTTTCACCTGATTTTCAGGACTGCAGAATTTCTTTTTTATTCCAGCCAGTTTTCCAACCAAAACATCATAATATTTTTTCTTTCTTCTTTTAATAGTTAAATTGAAATTTTGAAAATGGTTTTAATAGCATTTGATATTCTTTCCACTCTTTTGCTTTGCCTTTGTAACTAAATGACTGACTTTATGGAAGTAGTTTCCGTGAGGAGCAAGGTTCTCAGATACAAAAAGATTAATGTAACCATTTGAGTCTTGTGCCTATTTTCTGGGCTTCTGCTTGAAAATTGCTTATTCATAATGTTATGAGTGTATTTCTATAAACACAAGGTCTATTGAAAACTTAGATTATAATTTTGTTTATTGAACAGAGAGCATGTGAAGAATTGATCAGTGGAAAACATGCATTGTGCCAGATTGTTGCTCTCTGAGCTAATTTTCATCTGCAGTCGCTAAATCACACAGAGATACAATACACATACAAAATGCAAACAGAGAAAACTACACAAATAAAGAAAGTGATGCTGATATGTGTATTTCTTTAACATGTGTTTTTTTGTTTCTGTGCAGAATATTTTGAAGTGTTGCTTATTCATTGTATTTAAAAAGTGAACATGGATTTGCATGTTTGATGAAATGCTAAAAGATAAAAATACTGTGTTTATTGGACAGTGTTGTACAGTGATTATATTCTCCTGTCTGTGACCAACAGGATACACGGAAAGATAAATGAGCTGAATTACTTTTGGATTCATAATAAAAGCAACATTTGTGAGATAATGTGTAAGTACAGGTTTATGTGTTAGTCAAAGAATAAATGAAGATGCTGCATAGTCCAAATTAAAATGATTTTGGTTTGGCATAAAGACAGAATATCTTGAAGAAATATGAATATTCTCTTGTAATCAAGCATCATAACTTGACAACTAATAAATCATAGCACAATATGTGAATGTTATCTCTACAAAGGCTATTAAGAGTTTAAAAGAATGGTTAGATGAAAAGTTTAGAAATTTGTGCATAACAAATGTATTTATCTGTTATAACTGTAACATAAATCTACTCGGGCCCAGTAAGCATAACGTAAAATAGGAGATTATCAATAATATACAGTACATGTCTTCATTAAAAAAAAAGACTGATTAGCATTAAGTCACAAAGTGCAGCAACAGATATATTTAGAAATGAATCAAATTAAAACTTTGAATAGGAAACTGATTGATATCACTCATCACTTACAATTTTTTTTCCAGTTTCTAATAATAATTTAAACAAGGATGAAAGGGATCATCTGCTAAAGTAAAACACAGTTAGCACAAAATGGAATATAAATGCATTAAGACCTGGGATTACTCAGAAAGCAGACATCTACAAAGTGTTATTGGCACAATTATCCCTATTTTCATTTTATACAGGTTTCTGGATCCAGTAGGGGGTCCCAGTCACTTGCAAAATCACTCGTTAATCATTTTGTTTGTGAGAGTTTCTGAAAATATAATCAGAATTTGTACTTACATTTTTCTGTTATATTGTGAACAAACTGACAGACAAAGACACTGATCAGTAGGTACATGATGGAATCAATAACAAAAATAACCTCTACAATAATTGTCTACAATGTCAACCAATTAACCTGCAATTTGAGCACATGTAGCAAAATTATTTTCATCGAATTATAGAGCAAAACAAATAAATTGTGTTTAGTTAAAACGGTCAAAGCAAAGATTCTGAACTTGACTGATGATCACAAAACAAATATCTAACACACAAGATATGATTAGTAGCTTAAAATAATACTTTGTGCAAATTAGACAAAAGCTGCAAAGAGATAATTATTAAAGTAATGTGCTGATGAAACAATAGTGTGGTTGAAGAAAATGAGATCTGAGATATCCTCACATGTCAAAATATTAACAGACTGAAGTGGAATTTAGATAGAAATACTCTGTTACCCAGATCATTAGCATAAATCTACAATTTAGCATTTCAAACAGGTTCATTACCAATAAAATGAAAGTAGAAAAAAATCATACTTACGTTCAAAATAGTTGGTGAATAATTACATGTTAGTTTCATTAAATTCCCACAAAAGTGTGACAAAATTCAATAACAAACATGACATGGATATTTTCTCTCTGTTTGTCTTTCTGTTTTTAACAGGCAGGTATATATGGATATGTGGGTGTATAGAAATGTTGTTACAAAATGTTTATTTTAAAAAAAATATATGAATGTTTTATGTAGCTTTAATAAATTATAAATTTGTTATAATAAATTACATTTGTTTATGGCACACATATTATGTTGTTTTCTGAAAAAAAAATATTGTGGGAGCTATGGGAAAAGCAAGCAATGACCAACATGAATGGAAAAGCACTATATAAGTATTACAATGAAACGTGAAACTTTATGGAAGTAATCTGATATACACAGCAAGTTTTTTAAAAAAAATAAATTTAAAATAAAACCTTAAACTGGCGTTGTAAATCACTATGGACTAATATAAAATAAATCCTTACCCTGAGGAGTGTAGTTTATAGTTTGTAACAAAAAAAAAAAAAAAAAACTTTAGATGTGGTTTGTGATCATGGATGTGTTACACTGAGCTGCCTTAGGCTGAGTGTTTCCTAATACTGCTCCTCTTCAGCTCCAGCACAAATACTTCAGAGTGAGATAGACTAAGAACACATTTACTCCCAGTTGCACATTCTGCCCTACTTTCGTCCAACACCACAGCCCGCAGTGTTTCTTTGCACTGATGTTTGCAGAGCCTCTCTGAAAGGGATATTCAGAGTGGAAATAGAGTCCAGAATTTCTGACAATTTTCTGAGCTTTCATGTCTTGTTACATCAAATACAAAAGCAAAAAATTCTCTAAAGTTGGAGTGACTTATTCTTCATTAAAAAAATAGTTCTCACTTGTAAACTTAGACATCACAGAAAATCAAAGTTGTTTTCTTTCTCTCTGTTTTGCCTTTTATAAGGATTCTGAGTCCATTCTCAAAAGTTCTTAAAGATATTAATTTAATTAGTTACTTTAATGATTGTGGTGTCAGCGATAGCTTGAGCTCTCTTTAGTGATGTTGAGAGTTCAGGGAAGTTTCCCATTTAAAGTCACAGTGTCTACAATTCCATATTTAATGAAGTCGGGATGTTTAAAACATGAAAAACAACAGAATAGTATGATATAAAAGTAATTTTGGATGTATGTTCAATTGAATACACTTTTAAAAAGACATTTATTGTTCAAACTTATGAACTTTATTGTTTTTGGCAAATATTCAATAATTCTTTAATTTCAACTACAGTTGCAGGTAACAATGAATCAGTGATGAAAAAAGATAAACAGGACATTTAAAAAAAAGATTAATAAACAGCCATTTCAAACTGGCTTTATGCGCAGGTTCACAAATTCCTGAAATTAGAACAACTCCTTAGCTTCCTTCGTTATTGGATGAACTGATCCAGGTGTGTCTGGTTATTGCCATTGTGGTTACTGAGGTCAGATACACCTGGATTAATCAATTCGTCCTGTAATGAAAAAGAGGAAACAAAGGAGTTGTTCAGGAAGTTCAGGAAGTAGTGAACCTGTGCATAAAGCCAATTAGCAGCAACAATGTAGTTAACATTGGTAAAGAAAATAATAAGGCTTGCTTGCTCTGTTTAGTTAAAATCTCAACATAATGCTGAGTTCAGTTAATGGTTGGCTCTGAAAATAGTTTATTCTGTGGCTTATATCATCAGCACAAAGGAAAATACTTAAATAATCTTCATCACATCACCTCTTTCACCTTTATACGACTCAAAACAAGACAGGGACTGAGAGAACAGAGACATCTGCAGAAGAGAAGAATCCGAAGGGTTTACAGGAAGTCCGAATCTAATAATGTCTAAGATATGCAAACCTGCCCAATAGAGGCCACGGAGAGCCAGAGACTGAGAAGATGAAGCAGATCTTTGACTGCATAGATCCAGAGATGGAGGAAACAACTCCTTTCACTTGTGGTCTAATTCACCGAACAAAGCAACGTAACCAGACAGACGATACTGAACAACTGCCCACAAAATAGCTGCATGTCATCACTTTTCATAGTAAAGCAAGGTAAAGATAGGCCACATTGGTTTGCAGTTCAACAGAAGCAGTTTAATCATTTTCCTCCTTTCCATCATGTGACTGAGCTTTAAATTCTCTCCTGGGTTTTTCTACATAAAACTAGAGAGTAAAGTAAAATCCTGCCTTTTTATGTTTTTACCATTTTTTTTCATAGGGATGTAATATATTTGGTGTCAGGCTTTAGCAAAGCTAATAACGTACACCTGCAGTCCCTGGAATCAATCTACAGACAAGTGATGGTGACCTGTGACAATCTGCTCAGTGGTTAGTTGTGTGGGAGCAACAGGGTCCCTGGTTCAATCTTGGCTGAAGCTTTTCTATGTGGACTTTATGTTCTCGCTGTGCATACACCCCAAAAACATGTAAACTAGTTCCCCTGTGTTGACCCTAAGAGTAAGTGTAAGTGACACCAAAGCATATATGCTCATTTGAGCTCCATGACCACTTATTATATCATCTCCTGGGCCTGAGTAACTTTTAGATCAAACTGTTTGCATGAAACTAAACTAGCATTTAGGACATGAGTGAAAAAATAAATTTGCTTAGTTGATTTCTATTTTTCAAAACAGTAGTTCCAATGCATCTTATGCTACAGCATCACTGCAACTTTTAGGTATTCAAAACTTAATAAAAAAGGATCCATATAAGATCACCAAATCTCACCGAAAATGTGAAGATCACCTAAAATAACATGAACTCATCACCTTAGTTAAAATAAATGTGTTCAGAAAAAAGGCATTTACTTCAAACAGTTTCCATAAACTGTGACTTTGCCATGATGATGTTAAAAAAGGAAAACATTGGGATCAGACAATGTAATGAATTGCTATTGGTCTTGCAAAAATTGGATACAAATTATTCAAATATTGTTTTTTAATTCAAAATGTTAAAGTCACAATGAATATTTTCTGAACTCATGTCCCAGTGTTATGGGTAAAACCCTGTATTTATTATTAACCCTGTTTTTCTTTTACTCTGTCCCTCCCAGCTCATCACTCACACCTGTGCCTCAGCCAAGGCCAGGGTTGGCACCAAAAAGGCGATGAGTGGGTCCACCATGCCGCAGCAATTTTTCAGTTCTCCCTAGAATTTTGTTTTGTTAATAAATTTTGTTATTCTTTTAGACCCAACAAGCTTCTGTTCTGTTCTGCACCCGGTTACATTCTTTTATTAGTTACATTGCCGTATAGGGCCAAACCCCTAGAACATCACCACCACAGATGGCACGTAACACCCAGTCGATTAAATATGATTTCCTGATTAACCATTTAACATATATATATATATATATCCATCCATCCATTTTCTACCACTTATTCCCGAACGGGGTCGCGGTGGGGCTGGAGCCAATCCCAGCAGACAATGGGCGAGAGGCGGGCTACACCCTGGACAGATTGCCAGCCCATCACAGGGCTACACATATGGATGAACAACCACACACACTCACACCTATGGGCAATTTAGGGTCCCTAATCAGCCTATCCCCAAGGTGCGTGTCTTTGGACTGTGGGAGGAAGCCAGAGTACCCAGAGTACCTGCTCGCTGTGAGGCTACAGTGGTAACCACCTCGCCACGGCGCAGCCCCGATATATCTAAATAATTTTAATTCCTTGGGTATTTAAATGCAATCGTCCAAGCAGACAGCAGATTAGTCATTACAACTCAAAAGTCAGGCAAATTGATTAGGACTTGAGCCATAAGAGGTGAGACTTGACTTCAAATTGCAAAAAAAAAAAAAAAAAAATGACTTGTGAACATCTCTGATATACACAAACATTGTAAATATAAAAAGATCTCTCACTCTATTGGTCAATGAACAATCTGCACAAAATACTGACGCAGTGCCAAGACAGTTACCTGCTCTTTATACATGCTGGGTTCACTGCAGTCTGCAATCCAAAACATTCGGCTGGACAACAGAGAGAATGACACCTTCCCAGCTGAAAACCCCTGCGATGCCCTCTCTATATCCCACTGTGGGTAGGGTCAGGCCCAACCATTATGACGCCCTTGACAGCTTCATTTCAGAGGTTTTTTATCATAAACTTGGTGGTGAGGCAAATTCAGAAAAATGTTGCAGTATCATTTAGCACTTTTTAAATATGTTTTAATATGTTGTTTTTCACTGTTTGAGTGACTAAACCTCAATATGTTTCCTGTTACTTTTAAATACATCAATAAAGAAGACAGTTTTATATTAAAATATAGCAAAAGTTTTAGGATTTCCAAAACTCATGTACATGCAATAAATGTGCACAAAAGTAGATTAAATCAAACCAGTGTTTTTCTGGTGCAAAATGTGAAATCTACTATTGAAATTGTCATGGTTGGCAAACAGTCTTGATGAAAATTGTATCAAATCAAAGTTTTGTGCACAATACCATCTTATGTATACTATTTATTTATATATTTGTTACAAGAAATACCCTTTCGGAGGCGATGAATTTGACCCCCAATCTTCAATTTTCCCAATCCTCGAATACATATACAATTATAGAAACATCCAGGTATAACATCATTATGTGACATTTATATGAAAGATATAATTATATGCTAAAGACTAAAAGTCAAATTGTACGTGTTTTTCTTTTCCAATCAGGTTTTTTTTAAGAGTTGTTTTCTTTTTCTACTTATTTTTTTTATATTTTTCGATTTCACATGAATTTTTGCAGTGGATTTAGTTGCACTCAGCAATTGTGCCTAGATGCATTGCTTAGTTACACAAAGTTACACTGAGCAGGTCCAATTACATTTGGAGGAGAGTGTTTTTTTTATCTGGTGACAACATTCTCACTATAATGCAACTTTACATTGCAAGTAGTTGTTTGCTGTTATATTGTGATTTTAAGTGCTTTGTCTGGCTTGCAGCATTAACACATATACAGACCCATTTCCCTTCCTCTGTCGCCTTGTATGTACTGCCTGAACTGAATTAGAAAGGTCTGCTCTGTGTACTGTCAGTATTCCAGTCCAAAGGGGAAAAAACTAACCAGGCAAATAAATATTTTAACACATACATTCATAACTTTAAACATGATAAGCTCTTTATACTGAATATGTATCAGGCGTGAGTGATCTATGGTAAAAGGCTGCTCTCGCTCAGTTGGCACTATAAGTCCAAAACCTCAAGGCATGTCTTCCATTTGTATGTGTGTGCCTGAGAGAGTGTGTGTGAGAGAGAAACAAAGGGCAAAGGGAAACAGAGGACCTGATGAAAAAGCGGCAGGAAGGAATCCAAAAGAAAACTTCTGCCCACAACTTGTCAGTCGCTATGGCAACAGCTGCAGAGTCTCCATGCAGGAGTAAGTGCACCTCCGATTTTTAAACCACTCTTGATTAGTCTGTTCATGTGGTCTGAGATATCAAGTGTATTCTGTCACCATTTATTCCAAACATGTAAACACACTTTCTGTTGATGCTCTAAGTCATGTCCAGACCCAGACAGACTGATTAATTTGTTATACTACTGCATTGACTTAATTAAAATCAGTCACTTTTCAGATGAAGACCTCAGTTAATGTATTTTATCTAATAAATATATATGCTCTTACTCATCTTTTGAGTATCAAGGCAAGAATGATAAAACATTTGGCATGCGCTCTTCAGCATGTCCATGGCTTGCTGTTATTGCTGCTGTATAATGAAAACTGCTGTTCAACTCATTGTGGACCCTTTACATTGTCAGGGTCCTTGAGCCTTGGAAGAGATAAAATATAAATAAATGTCAGAAGATGCTTAATAAAAAAATATCTTGCTTAGTTGCCAACTCTGTCTTAAACTCAAAATAAGATACAGCCTCAAAGGCTCAGTGTTCTGAAATGTGTTAGGCTTTTTCTACACTTAAGAAAACCTCTGTGGATCAAGCAATTCCATATTTAACCACCGATAAACATGACAGAACATGAAAGACGATGAAGTTCATATGCCTTTACTTGATGAAGGTGCACATATAAACCTCTCAAAAATGTCTCTCGTCTTTTTCATGTAGTGTATACTGAAACTCGCACCATTCATTCCACTCCGCAATTTCATAGCAGCTTCAAAGTGAACAGACTAAAATGCAGCTCCATGTGAAGTAGAAGTCAGCTGGAAATAAAGATAGGGAGGCTGGAAAAGTTTGCTTTGAGTGGGATCTGTGATATAACATCACTCTGCTAAATCTGAACAGCTCACTGAATGAGATATGTTCAGCTCGCAAAGTAACAGCTTGAAGGGTTTTCTTTCCAGTTTTTTGATAAGTAGCAACCTAAAAGCTCAAGTCTTTCTCAAGAAGAGAAAGCAACTGATACCTTCTGTCATGTGGTACTTGAAGAAAAACAAAAATTATTTATAAAATATAGATGTAAAAAATATTTTTTTATTCCGATGCAGCTGGAATTAATTTGGATTCCCTTATATTAAATATATCACAGGCTGCAGACAGTCTTCCCCAGTTTTCTTTAGCTTTTCAGAGCTCCATTGAAACTAGATATTGTCTGAAATACTTATTACATAAAAATAGTAAATAAATAATGAAAGAGTAAGAATAATAGTGAAAATAAAGTGTAATTATTTTAACTAACTGATGTTATATGCTCATACCATACTACATTCTCTGGTCATAGTGTTTATCTCCACCGATGTCCTCGCAAAGCTGATTTATTTCAACCTCTTTGCAGTTTGTTTTAAAATTCAGCTCAATAGCATAATTTCACCGGCAACAAGGAGACCTGCTTCAAATATGCATTTTACAGAGAAAAACATTGTCGAAGACACATTTCAGCAATCTGTTTTATAACACTGCATTATTCATCTGTGTCGTTCTTACACCTGTTACTTAGAGATGAAGCTGCCTGTCTCATGTCTGGCAACATGGTGCTCAAGATACTAATATGATAAATTAACAAAGACAAGACATTGTGTTGAGGTGCAGTTTGGTCTTCAGTAGTTTATATTTTTAGGTCTAGTATTTCTGCAACTTAACTCACACACAGCTCATGACTTCGGAGGAGATACTGTAATGCTCAGATATATGCAGTAGGAAGTTCACCGAGGAAAGGCCAGTCTGAAGATTTAACAAGCTGTCATGCAAAGCTTTGCATTACTGTGAAGTAATGCAAAGATGGGAGATGAGAGTTTCCACTATGGGTTTTTTATTTCCTTCATATGGTAAAAAATGAACTAATCTTGGTGTCTGGATAAATTTCTCCTTTTTTTTAATCACCTACTGTAAGTTATGATTAGCATCACTTTAGCTTCAAAAGAACATCAGAGTAAGCTCAAAGATTAATTTGTCTGTTTCCACCCATTTCTATAGTTTGTTTTCCCATTTGGGAAGAATCTTTAGATGCAAGTAAAGTCATTCATGTCTCATTCCACAACTGAGTTGCTTCTCTTGGCCTGTTGAACTCTTCAGTGTCTTTCTTTCTTAACCAATTTTGCTGAGAAAACTAATCTGTTATCTTAACACGATAATGTCCTTCTGTTCCCTTGTAAAAGTAATCTGTTCCATACTGCTTAATCTAATTCAGGGTCGAGGGGGGACTGGAGCCTTTCATAGGTATTAGCAGGTGAAAGGCAGGGTACATCCTGGACCGGTCACCAGTCAGTTGCAGCTCAATCACATATTGCTGACAATTTTTGACATTATATGGTACATAATGACAACACCCATGGTGATGCAGAGTTAGGTTGCAATCCAGTTTAATCAATTAACCCTATAAGACCAGGGTCATGACAAAAACTGATCAGAAAATTCACTTAAAAAGTTATTTGTTTATCCCTTTAGCTAAATGCAACAAAAAAATTTACATAAAACAAATGGGATATATACCATTTTTTCCATGTAAAATATCTAAATTATAGTGTAAATTTCTGCTTTTTGGTATCTATTTATGACAGAAGGCAAGAGGGTGCCTTAAATTGGCTGGCCTGGTGATTGGTGCTCTGCATCTTAGTTCCTAATCATGTTTCCTGACAATGGCAATAAAATGTTTCTGATTCTGATTGCAATATCAGAATCAGACAGGATCTTGGTAAAAAGTAAAATGACTATTGTAAAGGGCTTTTCAGGTATGTTGACCTCTCAAAGTGCTTTGTACTATACAGCTCATTCCCAAACACACACTAACATCCCGAAGAACACATCAGTGTCTTCCAAGTGCAACTGGACTTCCTCCTTAGCAACTGCCTTCCCATTTTTGGCAAAGTTTTCCCATCAGTGATGCAAAATGTCTCAGAAACTTTGAAATATGTTCCGTTGGGTCCTAAAGGCCTAAATGTTAATAAAATGTAACTTTTGATAAATGATTCCCAGAATACTTTGATTTTGCAATGAATATGAACATTTTCTTTGAAGATGAAAAACATTTCTCTGTCATGTCGCATTTTTTATTGAGATGCTTTTCTAACATTTGGCAGAATGTGTTGAATGTGTTATCACCTCACAGCACAATGGTTCCCAGTTTGAATCTCCTCCGTACTGTTTGTGTGTGGATTTCTCTGGGTGCTCTGGCTTCTTTCCACCATCTAATGGTGATTCTGAATAGACTCTAGGAGTGAGTGTGGATGGTAGTTTGTCTCTGGGTTGGCCCTGTGATGGATTGGCAACCAGTTCAGGGCGTACTCTGCCTTTTGCCTGAAGGCAACTGAGATAGGCTCTAGCAATTCTAAATTGGATAAAGCAGGTTTGGGAAATAAATGAAAGATTTTTAGGTACTCATAGCAAGATACTTGCAGAAATTACATCATTGCACATGGATGCTGTTTTGTGATAAGCACTGACAGCAGATTTAGATGGAAAAAGAGTTGTCCTTGGGGTAATGTCTTGTCTGTTCTGTGTGTATTTTTTCTCCCCAAAATCCAGGAGAATGACTAAAATAGGTAACCTTAATGAGTATTTTAGTTTAGGTGTTAAGTAAAAAAGTTGTTCAGTAACAGTTTCAGCCCTGCCTCCCTAATTATACCTATTCTATCACTAACTTCTCTTCCTCAGACTCTTTTGACTTTATAGTCAACTAGAGAAACCAAAACACTTTAATCTTACAAAGGA
Source organism: Pseudomugil tenellus (assembly GCA_037177515.1). Lineage (NCBI taxonomy): Eukaryota > Metazoa > Chordata > Actinopteri > Atheriniformes > Pseudomugilidae > Pseudomugil > Pseudomugil tenellus. The sequence continues at coordinate 26,058,845 of JBAMHX010000008.1, read as the reverse complement.
CAAAAGAGTAGTTAAAAAAAAACATTGAAACTGAAGACACCCATTCCATTTTAGCACATTCCCTCTCAATATGCAAGCAATGAAGAAGCTGTTTACTGAGTTGATTATAGACTGTGGCTGGTGCAATTAGCATTTTGTGAGAGAGGAACCCAAGAGTGAAGCCAATTATTCAGCCAAGGAAAAAAACTAATGCTATTCAAGCACTTTCAAATGGGTCAAGGTACTTTTTTTAAAGATGGATTTTAATTTTGAACAATAAGCCATAGATGAAGTTGTCCTTATCGTGGTCATATTCGTACAGGGTGAAAGACAGCAGTCTTTACTCGACTGTAAGAGTTTGTAATTAAGAAATCACCAATATCATGGTTGTTGGTCATGAGTGTTTAAAATTAACCAAAGGAAGGGCCATGCATCATTTGGTTTCCTGAGGGGCCGGCGGAACATGCTCAGCACAGCTGTGTGCACGGAGATCCCTCAGGCAAAAGGGCACCCCTCTGCTGCCTTGAGGGCAGACCTCACCCGGCTACCCTACAGGCACTAAGATGTCTGGCAAAGGCAAAGCACAGATGGAGCCGAAAGCGTGTGTGTGTGTGCGTGTGTGCTTGTGGGAGGGGTGGGTCACTTTCAAAGACTCAATTGTAGATAAGTCCTATGTAGGTTTAAGGTATCTGAATGCCACTATAAGAGAGATTTCAGGCCGACAGTTTATCTGTGCTTTCTTACTGCCATTAAGGAGCAATAATAAACAACCATCTTCCAAGTTTTACCATATTGAATGTCTCTTTATTTAATTATTCAAGGGTTAAATACTAAACAGACTACTTCTCTAGTGAAAGCTGTATGTTTTCTGGTAGTGAAAGTTCCAATAATCTTCCTATCCACAGATGTCGGAGCCAAGCTAATATAAAAGAGTATTTGTTTTTTACTCAGGAGAACATTTTAAAACTAATGCAACCCCAATACGGGGTATAATGATGCTTCAAACGAAATCAATACATTGAGTTGATCGTCAAAATTCCAGTAAGAAAAAAAAAAAAAAAAAAAAAAAAAAAAAAAAAACATAAACCTAAAAGGTTTTGGGCATTTGTGCCCAAGTACAGTACTCAAGATCTACCTTCCTGCAACATTTAGCTCCATCCCTTTTCCAACACACCTGAATCAAATGAATGGCTTTTTTACCAGGCTTCTGCAGAGCTGAAATTCAGTTATTTTATTCAGGTGTGTTAGAGAAGGTTGCAGGCAGGTAGAACTTGGGGGATTTGGATTTGGGGACCCCCAGTTAAGTGTGTTTTGGCAAAAAGCCCAGTTAACACTGTTGGAAAGAAGCAATCCAACTGACTTAGAGATGAAACCGTGTAATGCAGCCCACTTCGCTCATGGCTATCAGATCACAACACTGCAGAGTACTAGAGCAGGTGAAACACCCAAACCCCGGCTGTCCAGATGGCATGTCCAGATCAACAGAGATGATCAGAGTCACAGGGCATAACCAGCCACACCAACACACAGCACATACCTGGCCAAATAAAAGACCATCTGTTCCACTGAGCAATTACTACAAACAAGGAACACTGATTGTGTCCAAAGCAGGTGGATAAAAAAGGTGAAATTGGTTAAATCCTATTGTTTTTTTTTAGTTTTTTTTTTTTTTTTGCCAGAGTGGTAATGTTGGATGGAAGTTGGTAATTAACTTGGTTATTGATTTATTTTCCTGTTTTATTGGCTTTGTTAGTCTCTCACTAAGGGAATTGGTGTGTGTGATTTCATGTGAATGAAAGTGTTAAATCAGAACGTGAAATCGTATAATGGATCACTGACTCATCAATTCAATAAAATCATATTGTGACATATTTTTTTTCTGATCTTGGTAAACATTTATTTGTTATCCACTGAATCAAAATAGTATGTTGCATTTACTAATGAGGTTAATCAGCAACAGGTAATTAGCCTAAGAGTTCATCCTTCTGGAAAATACTTTAAAGCTCAAGATTTTTTCAATAGAAGTTCATTAAGTTAAAAAAGGCAGTGAGGATTTCATCATCTACAGTGTGAATTTAGAATACTCACAAAGAAAAAATGACAGCATGGAGAAATTTAATTAGCTGTGACTGTTGTGTTGCACTTCATTAAAACAAACATACTTGTGAGGTGAATGTTACAACGCGCTCAGAAATACTAAAAACATTGAAACTGTACATCAAGCAAATCATCCACACAGCATCCTCCAGGCTATTTTTTATTTATATATATTTTTGTTTTATCTGTTTTTATCAATTTATTTGTTTTTGTTTCATTATTTATATAACTGTCTTTTCCTTAATTATAAATTTATTTATGGGTTACATCTTCTGTGTTTTATTCTCTTATTTGCTTTTATGGTTTCTGGGCTTTTTTTTATCTTGTTTTTAAATTTAAACTCCAGAATTTTCCTCATGAAGACTATCTACATCTGGAGCTAAGCTTTGTTAGTCTATGGGGTCGTTGCCATGGAGATGATTCTGCTCAGGATGGCCGGTCTTGTATTGCAGCTTCTGCTGATCTGGGTGGTTCCCATGGTGACACCCTCTGTGACACAGGCTGCAGATGGATCCTCATGATATTGTTTTCTCACCTCAGCATCAAGCCAGATGTTTATACCCAGATGTTTGTCTCCAGTTATTTTTTAGGCTGACGTTTCAGGTAAAGAGACAGAAATTAAAAGGCATTTTTTTGCATAAAGAGAGGTGGAGCGTGTATATGTGTGCTGTGTGGGTGTGAGTGTAATGATGTGTGTCTGTGAGAAAGTATTCTCAGGTGAGGGGTATTGAACTTTGATGTTTTATAATTGAGTGTGTGAAAATTTAGCATTTATTCAAAATATGTTTTACTTATGTAAAGCACTTTTGTAACGATGGAGAGCCGGAGCCAAATGGAAGGTTAACAGGATTTATTATAAACAATGAGGAATGATGAACCAAATCCTGTATGGAAGGTGGAGGAGTCCAGGAGGGATGCAGGGATGAGGAGCAGGAAGACAGACTGTGGGGAATCCAGAATAACAGAGAACAGGGAAGCCAGAAGACGCAGGAACAAGCATGGGTGTTGAAACATTCATACATTCAACATCCGACCAAGGAAAGACTGGGAGCTGAGTGCTTCATGGCTGTGAAGAAATCGGGAACAGGTGCAGGTGATATGGGATAACGAGTCTGGTGGCAGGTGATGGTAATTGGGCTGATAGAGTCCAGAGCAGGGCATGACAACTTTGCACTGCTTTTGTATACAATATTTGTTTGATTTGAAAGAATAGACTAATTTTGTGGTACAAAAACAAGCATCACTCAAAATACAACAGCACATATTATAAAAAAATTGAAGAAAATGTAAGAAGAAATAAATGTTTTCTATTTTGTGACATCTTTTCAAACAACACGTATGTTAAAACGTATTAAAGGAGAATATTGATCATAAAACCCTGATGAATATGGATATGTTTTATTTTGGATGCATATATATATA
>JBAMHX010000008.1:26008489-26038891 GCA_037177515.1 Pseudomugil tenellus | reverse complement strand
TAATAATAATAATAATAATAATAATAATAATAATAATAATAATAATAATAATAATAATAATAATAATAATAATAAAGTCCGGAGAGGGACCACAGTATTTATGCTTGTTGTTTCCTCCATTATTGCAATCAGAGCTCTCAGGTTTCTTATGACACTTTATTTTAGTCACCGTCTATGCAGCAAATCTATCCTGTTAAGGTTGGGGCAAATTAACTGTTAAGTGTGAATGTTAATACCGCACTACAACAAAAAATATGGAGGTTGTTCCATTAATCTGACATGCACTTTATCACACAGCACCATGGTTTTGAATTATTTCTATTAAGATGTTTTTATTCACTGCCTGCTCCTTCCTCCAAAGAACTGTTTTACTGATGACAGTGGCATTTTCTGTAATGGTCAGTTTCAGAAATACTGAGAAGATATGCATTTATTGTTTGCATAAAGGAGGCACAAATAACTGTGTATGCTGGTGTCTGGGTGGAGATGATTACTTATCAAGCTGTGAACTTGCACAGTGGAACACTACAAAAGATACAAATAGACAGTTTAAAGACCATGAATAATAAAACCACTGTTCAATATGCAAAGAACAGACTAGCTAAACTACTACAAAGGTCAAACAGATGGATAAAACTGTTTTCATGGTGCAAGTATAGCATCTGTGGTGGCCTTCCTTCCTTCCTTTAATTCTCATTCATTTAGCTTCACCTGGAATCATTCATATTAGTTGCAGTGTTGGTCTGTCAGTATTAACCTTTTTTTTAATTCTGAAAATTTATATCTCCTTTTTGTCACTGCCCACAGCAGTTTCACAGCCACAAAGCTTTGGAATGCATAACGCCCTGCTGACTTGGCTGGTCGGTCCCCGCATCTCACCACAGTTGCTGCTGATCAACCCTTAAAACAGTCCATTACTGTGCAACACCACACTGAGTTGCCAAACTTCAGTGCCCAAGTCTTATTGGTTGCCATATTTATGACAGGAGACTGGAGAGTGTGTTCCAATTATCAGGGTATCACACTGCACTGTCTCCCTGGAAAGCTTTATGTTCAGGAACTGGAGACAAGATTTTGGTCAGTTGTTTAACTTTTGTTTTCAAGAAAAGCAATGTGGATCCAACTTACACTGCTGCTGCTGAAAGGCTCTTGGGAATTTGCCTATCAATCCTTCATGGAATGTGTAGCCTTGCAGGTGGATCACCATGTTCCTTCAGCAGAGTTTTTATGTGCACTATTGGAGGTTTTGTCAGTTGTTTTGGCCAAAATGCCCCTTGCAGCATAATAATGGCCATGTCCACATCCATAGAATTAATGTCTTGGAAAAGAAACGGTAACATTTTTTCTTTGTCTCATTCTTGTTGTTACTGAGGTATAATCACATGTAGCTGGAGAAGAGAAGAGCTTCTTTCAATCCATAGCTTTGTTTTTAATACACCCATGTGAGAAACATGTTAGTGGCTTCAACTGTTGTGTTTTTTCTGTTTTTTGAAGGGAAAAGGTATAATTTTACAAATTTTGGTTTTAATTATCAAATATTCCTATAGGGTGGTTGACGAGATACGTCACAATTACGTTTTCATTGACCTAGTTTCGGGATGACGGCAGAAGTAGCTACACATCCGCCGCTGCCATAGAAGAGCGTAGCGTTATCTGTTTTTACGGTTTGCCGAGTTTGTGTAGCGCAATAGGTTGCAAAACAAAACATTATGAATGTGTGGTCTTTACGCCAAACATGTTTTACAGGAAGTGGACACAATCTGATTTCTGCCAGATGTAATCCTGCAGTGAAAGGAGTTAATCTGCTGCTTACCCAATGTGCCTCTCCGTTTGCGCTTTCAGTATGCAGGATGAGATCGTTTAATGATTTTACAGATCTGATGTTATTTTTTACTGCTGATTAATGGTCAATAATTTTCTCTGTTGCTTTTAAGCGACTTGATTTTTGCCTCTTTGCAAGTTCCATGTGTAAACACTACGAGTTACGACGGTTACGGGATGTCTTCTGCCGACAGCTAGTGCGCATGACCGGGATTAACCAAATGAAAACAACAACAATCAATGTGTCTATATTCTCTTACGTTGACTACATGGAATAAGCACTGAATAAAAGCAAGTAGAGCTACAGCAATGAAGTTGCTAATGGAAAAATGGAACCAAAAGTACAAGAGAAAATAGGTACAACAGGTTTGCAAAATTTTCACAGATAAGCATAGAAACTTGATAAATAGAACATTTTGGCTTTAATATTCTGTATTACCAAGTGGAACTACTTGCAGCATGTTAGAAAGAAATCTGTTCATAGAAATGTAAATTGGTTGTTTTGATTTCAATATTCATGTGATTGTAAGGGGGTCAATGCCTTCTTGCCCTACCAGTTCTAGTGAGCTGTTGTTCAAAACTGTTGAAGCTGCTGATATTGAATTAGGAATCTGTCTCAACTTGATCTATGTGATTATTCTTTTCTACCAAAAGTTTAAAAATGTCTTTGTTATGCATTCTTATATCTTCTCCAGGTTGTTGACATAGCTTACTCAACTAGCAGTCTTCCTAGACTTGTGTTGAAATTGAACTTGATCATGTAGCTCTGGTTTTCTCTGCAACATTGTGCTATTCATATTTCATATTTAAGAGTTGTTATAGTTTATTTTCAGCTCCTAGGATGAAAATAGTTATTACGTAAATTGATGTCTAGCCCCTAAATCCACTCACTGAAAACTAAATATGACACAGTTTGCAAACATTATCTTTAAGCTAACTAGCACAAGCTGAGAACTACATTCATAGCTTAATGCTAACATTAGGCTAAAAACCACATCAAAACTATCAACTTCCAACCAAAAGGTTCCTGTTTGATTTAAAAAGAAATAGGAATGTGTGTTTGAATAAAATAATTTTGGATCCTCTCCTTTTGTGGTCTGAATTGTTTCATAAGTATTTTAGTATTTTAACATGATGAAATATAATTCATTGGAATTATTCAATACTGAGAGATAACATCCCTTTGGGATTTTTTTCATCATGGATACATAATATTCCATATAAAAGATATCTTAATTTATGGGCATATCTAAGTGCAAATCTAAATGCAATGGTAGCATTAGGTTAACTGTAATAAAGCTTGATGTTTCCAGCAGCAACGTAGCTCTAATTTTATGGTTTCTTCCAGAATGTAATACATTTTCTCATGTATTCATGCAGTCTCCTCATAATTCTTATCTTGTAGTTACAAAAATGATAGATCCTTCGATCTTTTATTTCCGCTAATATCCATTACAATTAAATCATCACGGATGAAATTTATTCACATAAGTAAAATACTGAAAGTAAAGGATGTATGCCATGGACCCTGATGTCTGATTTCTTTATGTTCCAAATGGTGGACTCCACTCATAAACATGATCTTGCAGTGGATTTAGTTGTATCTTTAGAGTTATTTGTGGAAAAAGGAGTAATTGGTGATGCTATATGCTCTGATCATATGCCAGTCTTACTCAACTTTTCTGTTCCCTGCCAGGTTATACAACCTGCTCCTTCTCAGCGCTGTTGTATGTTTAACTCCTTCCCCAGTGGTTAGATGTCTATTAATGCAAGTTGTGTCAATGTTTTTTTTTTTTTTTTTATTTATCATGTGCAGTATGGTCAACCTAGTTTTTTGAACATGTTTTACAAAGAAATTGAGTTGATTTGAAAAATGATAAACATATCAAATAAAAAAAAGAATAGGCTGATTGGGGACTCTAAATAGCCCATTGGACTGAGTGTGAGTGCGCATGGTAGTTTGTGTGTGTTGCTCTGTGATGGACTGGCAACTTGTCCATGGTATACCCTGCTTTTCTCCCAATGTTAGCTGGGATTGGCGACCCCCAGCCCATTCGGTAGATGTAGAGCAGTAGATAATGGATGGATAAATGTTAATTTAAAAAAAACAAGTCACTATTAGGCAAATAATGTGGTTAAACCACATGCAATCAAATGCTATACTGTTGGATTTCATTTAATTTATTCATATGTCCTATATTTTTGCTGTTTTCCTTCTATTCCTTTTCCACTTCTAACCTCCACCATGAGTCTGGAGAAGTTTTACATTGAAATGTATCTCCAGAGAACTTGGCCCTTTCTTAATAATGAGGCAAGATGCATGGACACTTCACAATTGTACGAGTCTCATAACTGCGCATTCATGCATCTCTATTAGCAGGTCTTCTGGCAGGCCTTGTATTCAGTGTTATCATTAACACATTTTTTCTTTTTTTTTTCAATTTCACATTCTAATTCAGACAAGAAAGCTGGTTGCAGCATTCGCTTGATATTGAATATATTTGTTTTTAGCAGGAGCAATTGACTGTATCCACAGTAATAGGACATTAACATTGTAGTTAGCTTTGTCTTTTGCTTCATTTGGCTATTAAGGCAACATAAAAGGTCTTTAAGCTAAACTACTAGACTGTAGCACAGTTTTGCAGTTATATACATATACATCAACATCTACAGGAGTATTCACACGTTTAGAGCAGGATCTTCTCTGTGCAGAAGCTGATTCAGATGGGCTGAAATTCAGTCACAACAATATGGTTTGTAAACAGCCCTTTGTTCCAGCTGCCTCTGATGTATTTAACAGCTGGCGCTAAATGTGTTTCATGTGTGATGGTATTACTTACTATTGCCACATAGCTTTAATAATTTATTATCTAATCTAATCATATGGTGCAGTCTGTGTCGGAAATCCAGGTATTTTAGTGTCAACTGAGTTGTTTTAGTCAATGAAGTTGAAGAATGGGATCTTTATAATAGATATAGAACTATAATTTCTTCTTACCATGCAGATGTTCAGAGCCATTTCTCCTCATGTTATTTAACCCTAATATTAACAAACGTTTCTTTTTTGCAAACAATCTAGAATGTGAACATATTTTAACGGTTGGGTATTTATCAGTGGCTAAAGACTGTTATGATTCAGCTGCTTTTTTAATCATCTTCTAAATAACAGATAAACTAATCAATTTTTCTTTAAATGCAACAGTAGTTTACTACAAGGAGAGACAATGCTAAAAAAAGAGAAAACTTTAATAAATCCTTTTCAAGCAGCTTTTTATTCCTATTCATGCCTCTTGAAATAGCATTTACGCTGGGGCTTTCATCATGTCTCCATTTTGAACAAAATAAGAGGGCCAGAGAGGGTCACAGGTACTACAGTGTTACAATTGCACTCCACATATAACATTCTGAAACACTTTTTATCCTTTTTTTTAATGTTTTTGAAGCAAAACAGAGGATGTACAGAACAATTACAGAGCATTCGGACTACGGTGTAAAGAAAATATATATATATATTTTTGTGTGTGTGTTCTTTAAGTATTATCAGTTTGCTAAACATGAACATATGGACCACATGGATAATTGGGAAAATGGACAAATCAGTTAGGAATCTGAATTTTCCCATGAATCTGAAATGTTTTGTTAGTTGTTATTACACTGCTTGCGAACACAGTATCTATGAAGAAGGTGATGTTTTAATAATGTTAGGCATCCATTTTGCTCAGTCATTGCCAGGATAGCTCACCATTATTGTTGGAAAAAATAATCTAGAATTATCTAGAATCAAGCACATCTTAAGCCCAAACTTCTGTCGATGACCTGCATCTTAATGAGAGTTTGTCGCACACAAAGAGAGTGCTCTGCAGCACAACAAATGGTTAATGGCAACTGACAGCATCTCAGACTGGAAGCTGTTCTATATGAAATCTCTGGACCAGAATTTACTACAAATACCCACCGATTTAATTAAAAAATGGTTTGCCTTCTTTAAACGAATCATGGCTATTAACTGTCATCCTCCTGGTCATCTAATTTAGTCTAATCTTTCATACACTCAGGGTGCCTCAAATGTAATAGAAATACAGAAAAAAATGCAATGAAATACTGTCAAGGGCTACATAAAATAGTTCCTGAGCCACTAGACTCTAATCCTACTTGAAGTTATACATGTTGAGCATGAGGTTTGAGATATCTGAAATGTGACTGTCAGCTGCCAGGAAGTATGATTACAGGAGAATGAGTTCACATTGATGTTGTAGGTCTATCATTTACAGGGGGATTAATGAGAAGTGTGACAGTATGACAAGTTCTGTGATCAGTGTTCTGCTTGTCGATAAGTGCATGTCATTTCATGTGTAGTTGCAGTGATAGACTCAGTGGGAGTTGCCAAGGAGGCTGTTATTCTGCTTTGAAAGACATGGCCCACATATAGCCTTGCTAACTGTCTAGCAAACCAACTATTTTGTTATTTTTTTGTTCTAACACACATCGATACTAGTGTATTTTTTTATGTTCTATATACATACAAATACATATATCAAAGTCAGTGTGTGATTCACTGTCTTACCTAAGGACACTGTGTAGTGAACCATCTAACTGACAGATGACCACTCTGAGCCCTGATCCACATTTATCATCTGTCAACAGTGTCATCAGTGGATTCTGGGGATTTATCTCTGCCACTAGCTGTGCAGCAGAATAACATACACATAATACAATATTTTTAATGCTTATACCTACAAATGGGTGTATTTGTCACAGTGCTGGGAAGCGTGGACCCAAATGCAGGCAAGAAAGGCAGCAGGGATGCAGATAAAACTAGTTTTATTAGTCAAGACTTGATCTAAAGCATGACTTACCAAAACTGATATTAACACAGACGAACGCAAACGCAATGAACCAGCCCTGAACAGAAAAACCAAGGGACTTAAATAAATAGAACTAAATGAAGCACAGGGGAACATAATTGCTAACCCAACACAGGTGAACTAATAAACAAAACATGAAGCTAAACAGAAACACAGGGAGGAACAGGAATACTACCAAAATAAAACAGGAAACCATAAGACTAAATCCATGACAATATTGATAGTCTACAGTCAATACTTTGATATCTGGCAGTCAAAGTATTGGATTTGAAAGTGTTTTGAGTGTGATTATACCACTCTGCTGATTCAAAAAAAATATATGTAATGTCGTAATTTTGTATTTAATGTTCTTTCTACCTGCCTGCCACTGCAGATGCAAATAAGCTGTTAGCTGATGTTTATGCAATTATGCAATGTTACATTCTGTGTCATGTTCACATGACTATGGCAGCCCATCAGATGTTATGTTGATGTTGATAAAAGAATGAAATTAAATTAAAAAAAATGTATGTATTATGTATGCAAATATTATAATGATTGTAAATTATTTTGTTGGGATATTTTACTGTATAAATATATTCATATCCACCCATCCATGACCTTTACCACTTATTCCAGTGACAGGTCACAAGTTATATTATATGTTTTAATAACCTTTATCCTATAGGTTTGCGGTTTCGTTAATGTATATTCTGAGATAGATATTTTGATCTAATTTTTGTTTAATTTATTTGTCAATGTAATTTATGATAGTTTTAAAACAATTGATGTCAAGTATGAATGTTCCTGAGTTGTATTTGTATTCTATACTGCCCTTGAAATAAAGATATTACAATCAGTGTATAATCATGATTTTCTTTGATGGGGCAACAATTATTGATATTGGTATCATTGGAAGAAAAGGAATAATAGTGTGATATCACCCAGATCGATAAAAAAAGTTTACAATATGCATTGGAGTATTATATAAAAATATGCAGCGAAGAGGAAACTACAACTATTGAGGCTTAAGCTAAATTGGACAAACCCTATGACCTCTACCTGAGATGCAAATAGTACAGTATTACAGTACAGTACAGGACAGTACCAGTCATGCCCTTGTACTGCCGGGTAAGTTATCTTTCTTATATTAGTCTAATATTGTAAAAATGTCAGGATTACTGCAAGGTTAGTAAACTAGCCAAACCTACTGGTGCCCGAGGCTAATAAGCTAACGTTAACTACAAAGGCTCAGGTAGCCAGAACCAGAACAGTGAAATGAATCTGTCCTCCACCTCTATAGCATAACAGACATGAGCCATAATGCACTCTAATCAAAATATTGTTTGTTGTGTGAGCTCTTTGTGTACTCCAGGTTTTGTGGCAGGAGCAGGCATAGGTTCGGTCTGACCGGTTTAGGAGGAGGATGTAGCGCAGCCACGACGCATGAAGCCACAGCGTTTGTGCTTTTTGCTCTCGCCCCCAAATAAACTCTTGGGGTACCTAGTGTCTGATTTACATACTTCATATGCACATCGATTCACCATGTTGGAGGTCTGCACTTTGTTCATACTTCTTCCTCTCCTTCTGTGAAGTTTTATGGCGGTTGGCAGTCTCATAAGTCAACAAATGAATCAATTACACTATGCATATCATTAAGGATTGCTTAGGGTTTGACGGACTATGTTTTCATAGCAGTGGTTGGTAGGATGTATGATTGGTCAAAGGCCTTTTCAGGGGCGGAGTTTGTGGAAGGTCAATTACTAAACCTGAGCAGGGCTTGATATCAAATTCTGCACTGCTTTGCACAACTCATTGATTTGAGCCAAGACGTGTTGGAGTAGGGAAACTCTCTACACATACAGGGCTATAGCCTTCAAGGACAGATTGTGGCTAGCATAGATTATAAAATGGCCTTAAATTTAACTGTGTATTTAGCCCTCATGGCTTCAGTTTTTCACCTAAAAAAGTACTATGCCATCTTTTTCTCAATGGGGGAGCAATAGAAAAGAAAATTTGAAGAAAGAATTCATCCTTCCATCAAAATGATGACTGACCTTGAACCTGCCTTCATGCTTTAATATTCCTTCAATCCTAACCATTTAAAAATATTACAGAATGCATTATATATTCATAAAAACCAGCAGCTGTTTTGTTATACTCCTAACACGTTCCTCCTTTTAAAAACTATTTGAAAATCCCACGGCATGAATGCCTTTGAGTAAAAAGAATCGATTGCAAAAGACATAACTAAAAGAAAAAGAAGAAAAATCTTTGTCATAGCATTCTCTCTTTTACACACATATGCACAGCGAAACCCACAGGCCTTCCATACCATCACAGACGAGTGGTTTGGCAGAGCGACAGCAGCAGTGGTGTGGAGCTTTCTGCTGTTCTCTGTGCACTCACCTTTCACCTCCTGCCATTTTAGCCTCAGTGATTCCATTAGTCCACCTGAATACAGATGCCAAGTTCAGTCCTCAGCTTTTTTTCCCCTCACCTCCCACATGTGGATGCCAAAGCAACAAACAGAGTAGTCAAAGTATGAAGACAGAATGGGGAACCACAAGAACAATCAAAATCAGATACAGAACATTGCGACAGCTTGAAAGACAGCGTGTTGGTGTTTGTTGCATCTTGACATGATTCATTTTCTACTTGCTTTGCTTTATGTCATTCTGCTTTTCACTTCTTCACCTCACAGGCCTAACTCCTGTTTCTGTCCATTTTCATCTCCTTTTTGTCTGAATCTATGCCCATTGTAGGAAAGTGACTCCTCTGCTTGTACAGAGATATGTGTACCCTGCAGGATTATAACAATATCACTGGGGACCTGGTGGGAACTAGAACACACATATGGGGTTCAGATAGGAATGTTTTATTAATTATGAAGGTATAGAATACAACATCTTCCAAATTACTGCACTGGTATCTTGTACAAATAAGATATTCAGCAAACATACCTCAACATCTCCCATGAGTCATAAAAGTGAAAATAAAAAATAGTAACCAGCTCATTTCAGTGACAAATTTATATCAAGACATACGAAGTATTTCTTTTCACTCAAATTTCTGCTAATCCTGATCAGAATTTCAAAAACAAACTTCATCTATTGGTTATTTGTATAGTAAAAATAAGAACTTATACTATAGATTCAGACAAATAAAATGAGTATTCTGTGAATTTCACAGTTTCTCATCTTCAACATAAACATCTTGGACCAATTTTACATCAATCCAATTTCAATCCAACTGTTTGCTTGAAAGGTTGAAAACAAAATCATAATTTTATCACCTTTACTTTTTTCTTCTTCTTTTCCATTTGTCAAGCTATATAGATTTATAATCACATTAAACTTGATATAGAAATCACTTTATTATGTACACCTGTTCATTTACTTTTCCAATAGCTAGTAAGCAAATCACATGGCATTAACTCAAAGCATTTTGGTGTGCTGTTCATCCACTACAGTATTTACATACATCTAAAGTTTACAAAGATTTGATGAAAAACTAGGAAACTAGTTACTGTGGCAGTTGTGGATAAAAATATTAGTGTCAGAGGTCAAAGGAGAATGAGCAAACTGGCTAGGTAAGGCAAAAAAAGTAAATAAAACTAGAAAAATCAGCTGTTCTCACACCGGCTGTAGCTCAGGAGGTGAGAGCAGCTGTCTGTCAACCTGAAAGTTGGCGGTTCGATACCTGGCATCCCCTGACTACATGCTGAAGTGTCCTTGGGTAAGACACTGGATTCCATGTAAGTCGCTTTGGACAAAAGCGTCTGCTAAATGACTGTAGAAATAGGACAGCAGTGTGAACATCAATGCTGAAAGATTAAACTGAAAAGACACAAAAGATTAAGCTGAAGAGGCTGAAATGTAGAAGGATATCTAATTACTGATAATTGAGCAAAAGTGGTTAGTTTTCTAAAGAATAGTGAAACCAATTTGATAGTCTGTTCCAAAACTCTGATTTAAGTCAAACTGATCCAACAGTTTCTTGTCAGATTCAGACCCAATAATTTTAACTGGATGTGTTGGAGCATGGAAACAACAAAATTCTGCAGGATGACGACCTTTCAATGACTACAGTTTGATACCTGTATCATAGATGGGCAGTTGTTGTTTGTTTATGAGTTGAAGCAGTGACGAGGTAATTTTGTAGATTTGTTTGGCACAAATGTGCAAAATGCTGAAATGTGTTTTGATTTTCCAACTAGATTGTGGACAAAATAAGACAATACATGTGGATACTATTTTTTAGGTTGCAGCACCTCTGGCCACCAGATTCAGCCTCAAGAAAAAACATGTTTATGTTTTAGACAATGACTGAATATAGTAGTGAGGAAAACAAAACAGTTGATGCATTTGAGGTTGGAAATTGTGTTCAATGGTATATATATATATCAGGCTGATTTATTTCAATGGAACAAACTTATCTAGCAACCTAGAAACTGTCGTTAGACACTAGATGATGGACACTCATTTCCAATACCAATATTTTACTGTCTCAAATTTACAAGACATTTATGCACAAGTAAAAGCAATGGTAGGAACTAATTTGATAGAAGTTTTGATGGGTTAAAACAACTGCTGGTCCAGACCCTGTCCAAGCACACAAGATAATGATGGAATTGGAGAATAATCAAATGTGTAACATTTGCTTTAAAAAAAAATGCATTATTATATTTTCCATTAAAAACTTCTGACAACCTGAAATTATACTTGACATAGTAATTTGATTCTTTTTAACATATAAAGAGAGTGACATATTTCTATTTTAAATATTGTGTAGGCTTTCATCCTTAGACTCGTTCTTTCCCTCTCCATCTCTCACTCTTTCTGTCTCCCTGAAGTAAACGATTGGTATTCCTCCTTGCATCCTCACCAACAGCAAACATCACTCATGAAAGACTCTCGTCTTTGATCAGGTCTTCAAAGAAATGTGTCATCAAAGTCTTTCAGGTTAGATATGAACTGAGAAATCAGGGAGAGTGGAAGAGATTGCTGCTAACGCCTCTGGGTTGTGGCACAAATGCAAGCAATAACAGGTCACTAATTACTAATTACAGCTGTGGCAGAAACTCCTACAAAGTAACCCCTGTTAGAGCAGAGCGCAAGATGGCATGATAGATTTAGGTCAAATCCCAAAGAAATAGCCATCATGGAATATGTTGAATCCCAAACCAGAGAAATTCTGTCAAATAATGGGAGCAAAATGGAGATGAGAATGTCAAAGACAGCGGTTGTCTGTGCTTGTGAGGTGGGTGGAACATTTAATCTTTACCATAAATAGAGCCTGTAACATAACTGTCATCCATAGCTGCAAAGCAGATCCCAGATACTGAACTGCTTCCCAAGCATATGGAAAAAGACGGTGTTTGAAATTGAGGATAATAAAGGACAGAGAGAGAGAGAGAGAGAGAAATGATTCCCATAGATAAATGCTTGTATCACTAAGTGATGCCTTCCCCGACTTTGCTCACTTTAAAAGAGACAAATTCTCATGTAATGTATCCATAGCAGCACACTGCATTACTCCTGTTCCCCGGTGCTGAAATATGAGTACTATGTCACCTAAGGCTGCCAAGCTAACCGTTTGCCTAATATAGGAAGAAGCGACGCAGCAAAAGAGAGAGAAAGGGAGCACTAAATGGCCCTGATGGAAAGGAAGCAAAAGAGCGATAGAGGTTCCCGCAGAATAGTGCCATCTGCATGTGAATGAGTCTCACCCGGGGAGATCTCTTTTGGAGAAATTAATGATCTCAGGAAAGCAGACTCTGTGCTCCGTGGAGGAACAAGTCTCTTGTCAAGCGGCTTCTTTCTCCTTTGCTCTTTGTACTCAGCCAGATATTAAACGTTCCTGTGCCTCCTCTGGCGATCGTACACATATCGGCTTGTTTAAATATCATTATTTTAGGGTGACTGGGAAGCATTTGGTGAAAGGGCCATAATCAGAGAACAAGAAAGGGGGATTATATTAAAAAGAGGGAGTGTGTTCCCGGCAGGAGGAATAAATAAAAGGAAAGCGCCCGGCTGGTCTCAATAGCACTGCCATCCAGCTGAGGGTTCTGTACCTGGGTGCTGAGATGTGAGAATTCAAAAAGCAGGAGCAGGCTAATGAAGGATAATCAGCTCTGCATTGTGACAACCTTTATTTCTTTCCCTGTCCCTCATTATTTCCATTGTACAGATGTCAATGTAATGTGCAGGCGGACCATGTCAGAAAAGTGCTCTACTAGAAGGCAGATTGGTCAGTTTTAAAGAGATGCACATTGTGAACAAGACTGAAGTTTTATTTCATTTTTAATGGTTGTTTCAGTAGACAAGCATTTGACTTATGAGCATTTGCTTTCATATGAATGGAACTTATACATCCAATCACTTTCTATCAACTGACTTGGTCATAACCTGTAAACAAAATAAATTACATATAAATATTTAAACATTAGCATAGTTGTTATTAATTTCAACTACATGAGATGTATGTTAAAAACACAGACATGCCCAATTTCTGCCAACAAGTTTAGTGAAACAAAAAAGAAAATCCTTTGTATGCCATTATTACCACTTAATCATTTATTAGGTTTGTATGTTTTAGTTTTATTAGGCAGAGGTTAAGTGTCAACTTTTGATGAAGTCCTTTAAATGCAAGTCTTATCAGGTAAGTGCACACAGTCAGGTTGTTGAGCATAAGTTCAGGCAGCTGTCACTCAGAAGTGAGGGGAATCATCTGTTCATCAGAGGGTCAATGATTTGATCTTCACCAGTCCAGATGTCAACATGTCCTTGGGCAAGATTCTGAACCTCACAGTTGCTCTGACATGTTTATTTCTGAGTAAGTGATGTGTTCTAGATTAGAAAAGTGTTGTAAATTGCTATTAAAAACTTTCTAAAACACCCCTTGACCAAAGCCAGAGCCCTCTACTTACTTTCTGTAACCTCCACAGTCACTTTAGTTTTTGTTTTCTTGTAAAAGCCCTTTATAACAACAGCAGTTTTGTCTCGCTGTTCCACAGATCCACAGTTTAACAGTCACATTCGGCTGTTTACAAAGACTAATAAGCATGTCCCTGTGGCAAACCATGCAGCTGCAGAGGAAGAGATTGCATTTTAGCTCCATTGTGAGGCTTGTGGTCCCCTCATCAGATCTGACAGGCAGTATGACAAGTCCTATCTGCCAGCTAGCTGATAAGTGCAGCTTGAGCTGCACTTAGGTCTGCCTCAATTCAATCATATGACAGTCCCAGTGAATGGCTTCACTCGCTGCAGCCGGGAAGGACTACTCTGGCTCAGTTGCTAATACTGTAACATTGTAAGATGTGGGAGGAAAAGCAGCCTTGTAGAATTATGGAGGGCTGTGGTAGATATGCTGCATCAGCTGGAGTTGTGCTGAAGATGGTTTGTGATAATGTTTTGTTTTATCAAATGGTGTCTGCAGAGCCCTGGAGAAGGGTTTTATCCACTGTTGCCAACTCCTCAGTATAGAAAGTAGCTATTGGCTGCTCTAAAAGTCGCTAAAAGTCACTAAATGACGTCATTGCCTAATTTGCATATCTATCAATTTGCGTGTAATGTAATGGAGAAGAATAACAATTGACTATATATAAAAGGAATATCATTGTGGGATAAACATAAGGACTATTATAAGGCTAAGCTTTCTGGATGTTGTCGTGTTCTGTTATATGGATCAGCAAAAAGAGAGGGCTCTATACAACTGCATGGGAGATGCAGGGAGATGTAACAGAAGAAGAAGTGAAAAATAAATGAAGAAGGTGAAGCACTGAGATGCTCCGGCTGGTATATATGTTTGGTTAAACACCACGGATGTGTTTTTGAGTTGCCTGGTGTGTTTTTTGTTTTTTTTTTTACATCACAGCATTTTGCATAAACAACTGTGTATCATTTCCAATAAATTGCTTTAACCAGCCTGGGTTTAATTCCCAATCCTTTCTGTAGTTTTGAGTATGCTGCTTAGACTGAGACATGTTGTGTCACAGAGAGGCAAACATACACACACATACACGCAGTGGACGAGGTGAATAAATGAGGCCGTGTGTCAAAAAAAAGTACAATTATTATTCTGGAGTGACATGAAAGTGAACAACCTTTCAATGTACCTCCTGCTTTGTTAGATGGGGTGGGGTCACCGTCGGATTTAAGCATGCACTATTGACTTTGACTGCATACATATTTTGACTGTTAGTGATACAGGATGGGAGGGCTTCCACTGCTTGTTTGTGACAGTAACTGTAGAACTATATGTTTTTTTTTTTTATTTCAGTTGCCAAAAAAACAGAAAATTCTCCAATAACTCCAGAAAAAGTTGCTAGATTTGTCGCTAGTTGCTTTTAGCAAAAAAAGTTGCGAAGGGGGTTTTTCGCCAAATTTAGCGAGAAAGTCACCAAGTTGGCAACACTGGTTTTATCTTATGCAATAAATGCATTTTTCTATGTAATAATTAATTAATTGATTATCAAATATTATTTAGCTTTTCTCCTGATATTAACTTAGCGAACTGTACAACAGTCAAGACATTTCTCTATAGTTCACAAAAGTTTGTCTGATGACTTTTTGAAATGTTTATTAATGATGTTTCTCACAAATCCCCACAGTTTAAGAGGCAAAAACTTCTGATGTCAAGTGTGGGTGCAGCAGAGCTAACCCATTAGCTCTGGACATCAGGGATCTTTGTACTTGACACGCGCATCATGAGGTGAAGTCTTTAAACCATTCTTCCTTTTGTGTCTTTTAATTAAAGGAGCAAATCAAGATATTAGACAAACAATACTTTCTTTAAAAATAAAATAAAATGTGCTGTAGGTCAAAGACTGTGTTGCCTTCAGGCGAAGTAGCTTCTACTTTTCTTCTCTACTGACTTCTCGGTATCAGTCCAAAAAACAGCCAATCTGAATTTTAGAAACCTTTGTCTTGCCAGTTACTAGTCAAGAACTCAAATTCTACTGCAACACAGAATTTAAAGTAAAATGCTACATCACATGACTAAAGTAATCAAAATCTAAGTAGCAGAAATGGCAACTACATCAAGGTATTACCTTGATTCAGCTTCAGTATTCCAACTGCCTCTGGTCCAATGAAAACTTCCAAGAGGATAATTGCAGTTTTCTGGCTTGCAGAGACTTTATCCAAGACATCATTCTGACTTCTTCATGCTAGATGGGTCCACAGATCCAGTAGTGTCCTGCATACAAATAATTTCACTTGAAGTCATAATAGAGCTCAAACAAGGTTTTCAGCTGCAATTGCTTTTATTTTCTTTGGTGGAAGAAAATTGCTTTTAGAGAAGAACAACACAGAATTAATATCATGTTGAGAAAGAAGAAGCACATTCAAGTGACTTGGGTAAAAATATTCACTTTAGGAAAAGGGAACAGAATAAAAAACTTTGATGTTGTAAAAAAAAATATTATTATTACTGAGTATACAAGAACCAATAAAAAATTGAAAGAAGAAAAGCTCTGGTTTAACTCCGTTAGCATATGGCTCTTTGAGATATAAGCACATCTCGCCACTGGGTCTCATTTTTACTGGGCTTTAGCCCAGTAAGCACATTCTCATATAACCCTGAACCCCTTGAACAGGGGTCTGCAACCTGTGCTATTTGAGGTCCGTGCGGCTCTCCAGCCCTTACTCCCTGGCTCAAAAGGAAAATAAAGTGTGTGGACAGATTCATTTGCGTCCATTACTATTGAGTCTGTCTTAATTTTGCAATTGCTAAGAAATCAACATAGATTAAATATACACCAAAATCAATTAAAATGTTGGGTAAAGCAAATAATAAAAGAATATTACAAATTGCTAATCCTTTTTAACTCAACTGAATACAGTAAAAAGACAAAATATTTAATGTTCAAATAGATGAACATGTTTAAATTGAGTGTTGCAGCCCATAGCATGACTTGGCAACTGCCTTTTGCTTTATGGCACTGCTTCACACAATGGCAATCTCATATCAACATACTGCGTATGCTGAAAACATACTGTGTTTGATAGAAAAGAGAAATCGAAGAGGACGTTATTGGAAAAAGAGAGGAAGCAAGGAACAGAAAGACAGACAGCAAGAGAAGAAGAGAAGTGTCAATGTTGGACTGCCTTTTAGTGTTTGAGAGTATTCTGAGAATAGACAGGATGCACAATTGATGCCAAACCTTTTTTCCTTTAGGGGAACCAACGTGTGGCAAGTTGCTATTTTAAAACAGAAAATACAAAAACAATTTCCACAATTTCTCACCTTCAGAGACGAACTCCAAAATGTCTGATAATATATTTTTAAAAGTTTTATTGGAGGATTTTGAGCCTCTTAGCACATAAGCTGAAAAGAAAGAGCTCATTCCATCAATATTGTTTAGTTTGATTTGTTTTAAACATAGCAGTGACCACAACTGATCTGATTTAAAAAAATTGTCATCTGTTGATAGTTTTAAATGTTTACAAATTATTTTAATGTTAGCAGAAATGTGCTTCTTATAATCCATTTTAATAATATTTATGTTCACTCCTTTCATGACTGAAGGGTTCTTATTTGGGTTTCTGCAGAATTCACTAAACCCTACAGAAAATATTTCTGTTTATGAAGAGATCACACATTTACTGTCTTATTTACTTGCTCACCAGCCAGCGGGTGCGGAGTAGATTGATGCCAGTACAGCAAGCACTAACAAATAACAAATGGAGTGGGCACAAACAAATAGTGCACAGCTAGAGCTCTCGCCCAGGAATCTGTCAGAATTTCAACATTCTGGTTATAATTCAAAGTTCAAATTATCTTAGTTTTTATCTTCAAGTATGTACATTGGTTGAACATTGTGAGTTCAGTCTCCATGAGCAGGGGGCAGTTCTGGCTCAGTAATCCTCAGTTAGTCATGCTGACAATAGAACCTCACGGAGAACAGAGCCAAGTCCAATTAACAAGGTCTGTTACCATCCTCTGCTGAAACTGGGCCAGATACTGGGCTTTCATTTGGGAATATAACAGGAGAGATGTAATGTGTGCTGACAAATGGTGTTTTTGTCTTCCCTCTGTTTTGGAGAGAAAGGGAGGTGACAGAAAAGACAACTGTCAAAATGTACTGATGCATTACGGCACATCTTCCCTTCTTCTGAATCCACTGTAGTTGTGTTGTACTAACATGGAGGGGCTTCAAAATGAGTCAGAACTTTGTCTAAACACAGAAGAGTGTGACTACAATCTAAAACAAGCTGATAGTGATGTTAGAAGTAAACTTAATACATTATCCATCAAATTTCTGGCAACTAAACAGAATATTGTGTTTGACTATGTCTAATCAGCTCTTTCTGAAGCTTTCAACCGTACCACACGGTATAACTTTTATTATTCATCCAAATACATTGTACCAAAAACATGAGAAGCAAAAAAAGGAGTATATGCACAAATATGGTGAATTTCAAAACGATTAGATGTAACATGACTCAGAGTCAGATGTCTGCCAGGAATAAATGCAAGCTAATAAAAAATAACAGCACTGATGTCAAAAACTTGAAAAGAAAGCCATCATTGCAGTTGTCGTAGGAATAAAAATAATGGCATAATAAGTGAGAAAAATATAATATAACAGTATAGAAGAACAGAAAAAGCTAGATAAATATATAATACAATGATAATGGAAATATTATAAAAGTAATATTCACAAATAAAACAATAATAACCTTGTTTGTCATGGAAACAATAATGCCAGTAAATAATAATTAATATGTAGAAAATAAATAAGAAGGAAGAAAAAAAGAAAAAGTTGAACAAGTTAGTCAAATTATTTTAAATAAAAGTAAAATAACCAAAAATGTCTACTAATATATTACTCTGATTACAGTTGCTATAAGAACAAAAACAGTAATAATAATAACCAATGACAAAACAAAATGAAAGAAATATAAAAATGGAGGAAAATATTTTAAAAATTAACAATAAAATACATAGTTTAAAAATAAAACTGTAACCATTATTACTAGGCCTACCAATACCATCACTGTAATAACAACAATAATCTCATATGGATGGGGGCAGGTGGTAGGTATAGAGAGTGTACCAACTAGGAGCATTTGCAGCATCTGATGACCAGCCCCTTAGTAACAAATGTTTTTCATTATTTTGTTATGGACGAACATGTCATGGCCCGCCCAGACCCTGCCAGGAGACACCCAAGCCCACACATCCACATCAAACTGCATAGTCCCACCCAGAGAGGGAT
This sequence comes from Pseudomugil tenellus, assembly GCA_037177515.1. Lineage (NCBI taxonomy): Eukaryota > Metazoa > Chordata > Actinopteri > Atheriniformes > Pseudomugilidae > Pseudomugil > Pseudomugil tenellus. Next base: position 26,020,000 of record JBAMHX010000008.1, on the reverse strand, counting down.
CCAGTTCATTAGGGAGTCAGCATTATGTTTGTAAAACATTCTCACATAGCAAGAGCTCTCACCCAGAATTCTATAAAATATTTCAAAGTTCGAATTATCTAGGTTTTTATCTTCAAGTATGTACATTGGTTGAACATCGTGAGTTCAGTCTCCATGAGCAGGGGACAGTTCTGGCTCAGTAATCCTCAGTTAGTCATGCTGACAATAGAACCTCACGGAGAACAGAGCCAAGTCCAATTAACAAGGTCTGTTACCATCCTCTGCTGAAATCACGCCACATACTGGGCTTTCATTTGGGAATATAACAGGAGAAATGTAATATGTGCTGACAAATTATGTTTTCTTCTTCCTCTTCCTCTTTTTTTGGAGAGTAAGGAGGTGACAGAAAAGACAACTGTCAAAAATCTACTGATGTATTGCAACACATCTTGCTTCCTTCTTCTGAACCCACATGCTGAATCTTCAGCATCCACTGTAGTTGTATGGAAGGGCCTCTAAAGAATCAAGAATCTTTATTGTCATTGAGCAAAGCACAACGAAAAGAAGTCGAAATTACTGCAGACTTCCATATTTTCTTATACAGCAGATTCAATTCTAAACGTCTTCTAAACACATAGCTTAAAAAACTGTAGCTGCACTCTTAAAAAAGCTTACAGTTATGGTCAAAGTGAAGTTAATGGGTCATTACAGACATAGATCCATCAAACGTCTGATTATTAGTTGGATTAAAATATTTTGTTTGAGGTTGTCTTATCAGCTATTTTTGGAGCTTTCAACTGTACCGAGTGGTATTTGACAGTAAATGGTGTTTACTACATGAAGATGGAGACGTGGACATGCAAGCGGAGACGGTGTAATTTTTCATCCACTTCAAACATTTCTCATTTCCAGGGCATCAAATAGGGTCATATTCATCAAAGCTGCAGGAGTCTCAGAGTTTCAAACAAGGTGTTCTTCAGCATTTGTCCCATGACATATCTGCAGCAGCTTCATTTGATATAGGGGCACAAGCTGCTCTGTGAGTTCGCCTTTGGAGGCTGCTGGAGGGAGCGGTAGTGCAAGTAATGGCTAACAAACCTGATCCAAGACAAGTTTTGTAAGTATCACATTGCTTTGGCGTTTGATTAGATTTAAGCAATTATTTGGTTAACAGATAAAGAATGGTCTGACTCTCACAGCGCTTAACATTCTGCCTTTGACATGAAAAGGGATTCTTGTTTTGTACATTTATGATTTTGTTTCACCATTTTCTTTTTGCATGTTGTGTTTGTGCTTTCACTTTTCACTATTTTTTCTGATTTTTATTTAAAACACTTTGTGGTGCTGGGTATTGAATGTTATACATTAATGAACTTGCTTTTACAACAGGTTTGGAAGCCTGTATGACTGTTTGCAGGAGTAGACTGTATTAAAACCACTCCAAGTTTGGAGTTGCAACCCCCAGTGCTTCAGTTATTATTTTTATTATATATTATTTGTTACTTTCACTTTACATATCTTTTCTATTTTCTCTTTTAGATCTTAGAAATATATTTTTTGTTTTCACTTTCTTGTGACATCTCTTGTTTACAGTATGTTGCTAGTATCTGAGATATCTACTTGGTCTATCACCAGTTTATCAGCCTAGACTTGGAATTCCAACTCAATATTAGCTTCACTGAGTTTTCTATTTTTACTTTTAAATCCACACAAAATTAAAATACACAGTTTAAAAAAAGGCAGTGCCGCCAGTGCAACAGGTCCTACTTCTCCCCGTCTTTTACAGATCTTCATTGTGTCGTCTTAATAATCACACCAATCGTACTCCAGTTTAGCCAAAAACCAGCAGCGTATTTATTAACAGGCCTGGACAGAGCAACAATGATGTACAGCTTTAAAATACCGTGCAGCCTCCTCCGTACGTCTGCTCCGCAGCAGCCGGAAGCAGACTGCGCCGAGCACACAATACCATTTTACGACTTGTGAATAATAAATAAAACAAAGACATAAAACATACCTGCACAGAGAAACAATGACATACAGCTTTAAAACATTGTGCAGCCGTCTCTGTACTTCTGTGCGTAATAAGAAAACTGGGTTTAGCAACCCAAAGCGCAGCATGTGTGACGCTAGTTAGCTAACACACGCACATACATAAATCGCTTTGCACAATGTTTGGAACTCTGCAAATCATTTATTTCCCCACCAAGGCTTTACCACATAAGAATCGATACACACAGTAAATGCACTGAGCCAATTTTAGTTTCTTTTAATTCTCTTTTCTTTAAGAAATTACATATAAATTAGCACACTGAGCGGACTCACCTTCTCCGCAGCAGCCAGAAGCAGACTGAGGCAGAGCTAAAGTATGATGTACCAAAAGGGCACGCCTTGGATAAATACAACTCACAAATAAAAATAATAAAAAAGTACTACAAAAATATGCAGGTTAGAAACTAATAAGAAAAACACATGAAGGAGTTTGGTGGAATGAATTAAATATTTTTCTACATGTTACACCAGCACTGGTGCATGTGTCGGGAGAGCATCGACGCACTCAAAAGGACGCTGATAGTCAGGCAACCAAACAAACTGAAACTAAAGTGTAAGTTAAAAGAAAAAAACTGCAACGCACACCTAGAGAAAGGTACAGGAAAAAAAAATCAATTACTGCAATCTTGGAATTCCCCAGTTATACCTGGTCATTTCCTATTACTTTCCCAGATAATAGATGGTGGCAGAGCCCAAACTCACACTTCACCAAGTTCAACATCAAATTGGCATCAACGAGTCTCTGAAACACTGTGCACAACTGGGTCATGTGATTTCTTCAGTAAATACAACATAGAATTGTGGAATAGTATTGTCTATTGTGAGCAGAGTAAACTTGAGGTTGTATTTACTGAAAAAACATCTTTCAAACAGTCCAAGATTGTATTTTCTTTCTTTGTGAAAGCTTATGTTTGGCTGGAAAATTGTACCAGTGAAGGCAGTGGGTTTGTGCTCTGTGTGGTTTGGCAGCCAGACATTCATATGCCTCCTCTGAGTTTAGCAGTTTAACACCAAGCCTGTTAAAATGCCCCAGCAGCTGTCAATCTGGCTGCTACCCTGGCCTTGTTAGAACCAACATAGTGTGAGGGGAAGGCTACAGACTCAGATACACATTATAGCCCTGTATACTGACAACTAGACAGTTTGCAAAGCATTGCAGTTAGAATAACAATGCTCTAATGAGAAGCATGTTGCATGGCATGCACATCTTTGTGAAGGCAGTTCTGTCACACAACTAAAGGCGTTCATTGGTCAAGGGGTTAAGAGTGAATAAATGAAGCAAGCAAACCAGAGATTACTTAGCATTCGTGTCAGGGGGGCTGAAACACAGAAGACTTGGACACTCTCAGCTTTCACTGGAAGCTAGCTGCAGGCTCTCTAATAAAGAGTGGATCCTATTGAGCCTCTCTAGGTCAAAATACCATGTGGATCAATCAAAGGCATAGAGACCGCATTCCCCCTGGCAAGTCCACAGGTGGTACAAGTCACAATTGCAGAGCAAAGGACTCCCTACAAATTCCCTTTAATCCTTGGCCTCGTCAGGCTAACAGCAGTAACTGTGCTTTAAGGACATGCTGGACACTATTCTCACCAAGGTCAAGTTTCCTGCTGCTTTCCCTCAAAGGCTCCACATGAAAACGTCCCTTTGCAGAGGCAGGGAGTATTTCCAAACTTTATATTCTCCTCACAGCTGCACCAAACTACAGATGCTTCCATTGGAACTTACTTCCACAAGGAGCAGAAAATACTAAACTATTACTTTATGAGTACTTGTATCACACAGTGCATTTCAAAGCACTAATGACTGCCATGGTTTTTCAAGTACATACATTTAAATCTTGGACAGTCTTTTGTAGAAATGGAAGCTTTTTTCTTTCCAGTCATGTACATAGTAATCAGTTTGGATAGCTTTGCTCAAAAGAAACCCTTCTCATGTGATATTTTGACACAAGGCTTGTTGGACACTCATCAAGACTTTGTGCATAATTTGCATTTAATCACCAAGTGGTGCATGCGTCATCTTAGAGGAATATGCATGCAAGCCAGAAAAATCTGTCAGTTATGTTAGAGTTGATCTTTACCATCAAGGAAATAGGGGAGTCTTTGATGAAATATTAACATATTAACAACTTATATTTTGACATTTTTATCTTTCTTTTCAACAAAGGATATAAAAAGTTAGCAGATTGTTAACAACTCCCTTATCATCAATTATAAACAGTTTGTAGCCTGTAGAAATAAAAAGACAAAAAGAGGCCATTTCAGTTTATTTTCTAAATACTGAGAAATCTGTTGTATCCAACTAAATCTATATTTCAGTTCTGGTATCAGATACCTTCTAAATACATGGTTCCCTTAAAGGCAGGGTAGGAGATGTGTTCTAGGAGCATATTTACTAACTAGCTTAAAATTATTTTAATATCTAATAGCAGTCCATTATTAAAAAAATTAAAAACTTAACTGATCATCATCTGTAAAACAGACAAGATAACAAAAACACCATCCAATCATTTAAACTGGGCATTCTGAATGATTGTATGGTGATATGTCTATTAAGCTCAACTGCCATTTCTCCCCCCTCAACTCCTCTGCACATCCCCTCTTTCTGCATGCGTGGCATGCTCTTAGAGGCTTAGAACACTTGGGAAGCCAAAAAGTGAGAGCCAGAGCTTGGTTATTTGGCTCATCCTCGTCTACATGTAAGGTTCCATGTTTGTCAGTATCTTCATACATAAGGAGAATAAAGTTATTTTTGTGGTGGATTATCGTCACAGTTGTGAGAAAGCACCCACATGCCAAAAGTCAGCTTCTCCTGTCAAGGTATACCAGATTCAGATTGGCCACAAGTAACAGCTAACATTACTGTTTATGCATTTAAGAATGGGGCATTATTTCCACAGAACAATATTGGCATTAACTTAATTTTGACATCCCCTTAAAAAGTCCTTTTTAACAAAGGATATATTTATTTTACAGTCATTTGATCCCTTGAAATCATTTTGGAATTTACCAGTTTGTGAAAGGATGTTTCAAACTGACACATCTGTAGTTATAATGCCTCCATACACTAGAGGGCAGTCACATCTATATTTAACATCGGGGACGTTTAAGAAGGTTTGATCCCACATTGGATGTATATCAGTCTGCTACGTCTGCACCTGCTCATTAATAAACATTGTTGCACTGAACCCAAGTTTTGTTGATGATTTAAGCATTATATAGTACCAGGAGTAGAGACCAACGAGAAAAGTCATAGAAAGTGTGAAACCGCCTGATGCTTTGAATTGAACCAGCAATGTTGACCTCGAGTGGAGTCAAAGCAGCGGTTCATCCTGTATATGCAGGCGGTCGGGCTAGAAGGAAAACCAGACACTCTTTGCCTTGTTGCTCACCATTGTAGGACCCCATGCTGTGGACGCATTTGCCATGTTTATATATGCTGAAAGAGGTTAAAGACAAGTTTGACGCCATTTTAAAATGGTCAAGCAGTGTTCAGAATTAATCCCAAAAACTGAGGGAGAGATTGCTAAGAGGGATGAATCTTACATTATCTAGAACTGTGAAGATTTGCCATGCTAGTGAAATAGCTCAGCAGCATGATAAAACTTTTGGGAAAGCAAAAGGAACAATTTAGCAGCTATTGCAAAGGTGTCACAAAAAAACCAAATGCAAGCTACTTTTCTAAAAAGGGATAAAACAGAAATTAACATGCTCACGCTATAGAAGAAGACACTTTCTGTGATACTTTCTTTGTGGGAATGGTGACTCAAATGGGCCTTTTCCCCCCTCGGCCCTGCACGTCTACGCTTTAGAGTGTTTCCACTATAGATATTACGTACTGAGCCGATACGATTTCTGTACCTGCTTCCTGGAGGTTCGAAGCGTGCCAACCCGACACGAAATCTGATCTCCACAGGCTGATGGTCATTGATTGCCCTGATTAAATTGATGTCACTGAACAGCGACTCCCGACCACTGTGTATTCTCCGACTAGGATTTAAATGCCACGGAACATGTGTTATTATTGTTAGCACACAAGCGAGTGGAAGAAGAAAAGGGCATTGCAGAATTTCATCCCATTGAAATGGTGAAAACTTTTCTTTATTTAGTTTTGGTGGATAGGCTACCACAAGCTTGATGGAGGTACAAGAAATGAGAAGTGTTCCTGAAGCTCACGGACCCATCGAGCACAGTCACGAACTTCAAAGCAGTGCCATGAAAAACTAGAAACAACCAAAAGTAAAAGAAAACTGAAAAGTGACTGTGCCTTAAGGCACCACAACAGCTGAAGTGGTAATGCAAGGACTGGAGGTGGTTCGCCCAAATGGACACCATTTATGGAATGAGGCTGAACAGTAACGGAGAGAGTGTCAGTAAAGTTACAGAGTGACCAAGATGTCTTAAGTGGTTTGAGTGCTAAAGGATAGCTTTGGGATTGGACAAACAGTCACAAGAGTTTCAAGTATGTATGCAGCCAACGACGACGTGGAGGATATCTTAAATGTCCTGCCCCTCACAGAAGGTCAAAAGAAGTCATACGACTCAGTAACTGAGGCTTTTACAGCGCACTGTGTGATCCAAAGGAATGTAATCTACGAAAGAGCGGTTCAACCGGAGGAACCAGGAACCCGGTTATAGTGTGACGTCTTTCATTACAGCGGTGCATTTGTTAGCAGAATACTGTGAGTTTGGCATTTTAAGAGACCAGCTGATATGGGATCTGATATTTGTGGGAATAAGAGATGTTAAACTGTGTGAGAGCCTACAATTAGATGCTGAGTTCACACTGGAAAAAGCTATAAGACATGTGAGACAAACTGAGGCAATGAAAAAGCAGCAACCTATCCTCAAAGGGGTTGAACAATACCAGTGTATGTAGAAGCTATTAATAAAAAAACATATGAAGACATTAGGATAATGTTGAGGTTGGATAAAATAAATTACAATGTACATTAGTGTACTAGATGTGGACAGTTCAAGAGACACACCAGAAACGAGTGCCCAGCACGTGATGCAGAGTCCAGGAGATGTTATAAAAAGGGACATTTCGCAAAAAACTGCAGGTCAGCTGATGGTGTCAACAACAAAACAGAGCTCCACAGCCATTATGGGGAGGAGGTGGATTTTGCCTTCTTAGGTAAAATTAACTCCGAAGTGGAAGACTAGTGGATAGAGACATTGCACTTAAACGAGGAAAACACAGTCTTCAAATTAGATACAGGTGCAAGTATTACTGCCATCCCAAGCAGTATCTACTCCTCCCAGAGGCATGGGACTCTGCAGCCACCATGTAAAGTACTATACGGCCCAGGTAAACAGAAACTGGATGTCACAGGATGATTTACAGGTAAACTGTGCATTGACCAAAAGACAACTGACCAGCATTTTTATCTTGTATCTTGTTAAAGGACTATACAAACCATATATACACTGGGCTTACCTGCAATTCAAAAGTTTCAGAACCTACTCCCCGGTGTGCTGGCTTGGTTGTGGCACCAAAATCCAAATCAGGCAAAATAAGACATTGTGTCGACTTGACTCATCTGAACAAGTGGGTAAAGTGTGAGAGGCACATCCTCCCAGCTGTAGACCACACTTTAGCAATGCTGGCCAGAGCAAAGGTATTCACTAACTTGACCACACCTCTGGTTTCTGGCAAATCCCATTGGCTGAAGAGAGCAGACTCCTTGTTCATAACCCCGTTTGGTCGATATGCATTTAACTGTCTGCCATTCGGGATTTCATCAACCCCGGAGCACATGCAGCGCTGTATGTCACAGATGTTGGAGAACTGCGAGGGGGTTGTGTGTCACGTAGATGAAATAGTACTTTTTGGAGAGGACAGGCAACAACACAGTGAAAGACTACACAAAGTGTTGCAAAGACTCAAACAAGAAGGACTGACACTAAATGAGAAATGTGAGTTCCTAAAAGACAGCATTATGTTTTTTGGTCATAGGGTCGCAGCAAATGGCATGTCCCCAGATCCAGATATAGTCAGGGCCATTATGGAGATGCCTGAACCAGAAGATGTTAAGGGTGTGAGGAGAGTTCTGGGCATGGACAACTATTTAGGAAAGTTCCTGCACCATCTGACATCATACACTAGACCACTAAAAGATTTGATCAGTGAGAAGTCAGAGTGGTGCTGGGATGTCCCACAGCAAGAAGCTTTTAAAAAAGTAAAGAATGAGTTGAGTTCTCCACGTGTTTTTGCACCTTACTCACTCACAGCACAGACATGTGTAGCAGCAGATGCCTCGTCCTATGGGCGCTGTGCTGTCCTTACACAGGAGCAAACAGAGGGAACGTGGAGGCCAGTGGTTTTCATCTCAAGGGGCTTAACTGAAGCTGAAAAGCACTACGCCCAGGCTGAAAAAGGCTCTTGCAGTCACATGGGCCAGTAAGAGGTTGGCACCGTACATACTTGGGATCAAGTTTAGACTGGAAACTGACCACAAGACCCTAGTGCCTCTGCTCAGTTCAAAAGAATTGGATGAGCTCCCTCCGAGTGTACTAAGATTTCGTTTGAGATGAACAAAGTTCTTTGTTCGACATTGTGCATGTTCCAGGTAAATGCCTTATAACTGCAGACACTCTGCCAAGAGCCCCTGTTAACAAACGATTACACAGGAGGAACTGAATGATGAGACAGAGGTCAAAGTGTTCATGGATGCCATTATCCAAAGCCTGCCAACCTCTGAGCCCAGGCTACAAGCTATCCGGGAGGAACAAAGAATGGACCCTGTATGTGGAAAACAGGTTGCAAAAATCAGATACTTTGCAGGATCTTTGGGCTTGCCAAAAGACAACGGTTTTCAATATGTTCCTTTATTCCCGTAGCCAGTATGAACCTTAGACCGAGCCCCAGTTAAGTTATCTTAAAGGTTTCTTCTTCTTTGTGGTTTAACAGCGGTTGGCAAATAGAAAGAGCATTACCGCCTTACTGTTCCAGAATGGGGCTACAAATATGCTTAGTTGTTTTGGTTGCATTGTGTCACTCAAAGAATACATCATGGACAGCTGAGACTCTGGACCCCTCCTTCAATGAGGGTCCGGGATTACAATGGAAATGCAATTTAATTTGACTAGAATTTGGTGTGCGGTGGCGAGTAGCGCCAAATGGAAACGGCCCAAAAGAATCCATCTTAAAGAATGAGGAGCGATGGAGTGTAAATAAGATGAAGCAGGACAAGTGGACAAAACTACTGCATGTAGTTACTGCATGTAGCTCATAAGCTTGACACAGGGACACAGACCAATTTAATAAACCAGGATGATACCAGAACCCTGAAAATAGAGCCTCAAGTTTATCATGAGGTCAGAACTCTTAAAGTTTACAATGGACAACATATTGTCACAAGAGGTAAAAGCAAACGGAAGATGTTTTTATTTGTGAACGAGGTGGGTGGAAATGAGTCACATGGCAGAATACCACTGGAGAAAGGCTTGGTACTGCTGGTCAAGAGATGTTTAATGCAGGAAAATAGTGCAGTGGAGGGGGGTCTGATTAGGTAAAGTCCTTCAACACATTCAATCTTCTTGGAGAGGCAAGAACAAGTCCATAATCCATAATCCAAAACCATAGTTCCAGAGGTTGTGTACCAGAAATTAAGACAGAATAAGCCAAACAGGCTTACCAGACAGGGGGGCTGGCTGAGGCAAAATTCCAGGCAAGACAGGAAGGGTTCAAAGACCAGGTCAGCAGGCAGACAATACAGGCTGGATGCAAACAAGGTGAAAAACCAAGACGATCTGGCAAAACTGTTACAGGCTGGTTAAATACTCCACTGCACAGGTGGAACCTTTTTGTAATTGGTTCAGAGGAGGAAGGGTGCGTTTAGGAACCGGAAGACTTCTAGGCACCAACTGGATTGTTGAAATGTACAAATAGACAAGGAGTGCCTGGGGCTGGTATATGGATTTGAGAAGATCCACAGCTATGTGTATGGTCTTCCAAAGTTTGTGTCAGAAACAGATCATAAGCCACTGCCAGCTTTCATAAAGAAAACCCTTAATAAAATGTCTCCACAAATCCAGAGGATGATGATGACGCTACAGTACTATGATATTGACTTGATTTACATACTGTGCTTCCAGATGTGCTATCCTGAGCTGCAACACAGAGTGATGCACCTAGTGGGAGCTCTGTAGAGTCTGTGACTCTTTATTTGAACCTGATCCAGGAATCTCATCATAAGTCTGATAAGAAGTTGATGCATATTGCAGCAGAAAGATGTAGATCTGCAGCATGTAATCAGGAACCTGCAAAAAGGTTGGCCTACGAGTTGCCATCCTCAGTATTATAATATCAGAGCAGCTCTGTGTATCATTAATGGACTTTTACTGAGGGGGAACAGAATCATCATTCCCCTCTCGCTGTGACCAGAGATGCTGAAAAGACTGCATGAAGGGCACTGCGGCATAGAGAATGCTAGAGGAGAGTCAGAACAGTTAATGACTAGGAGTTAATAATGATATTGATAAGTTGGTTGCTGGATGTGAGACATGTCTCATAATCATAGCAAGCAGGTGAAAGAGACCATGGTGATAATGGATTTACCAGAACCATGGCAAAAAGTTGGAACTGATTTGTTCTATTTGGATGGAGGAATGTACTTACTGATGACTGACTATTTCTTAAAATATCCAGAAATAGTACACCTCTCAAAGATATCTGCAACGTGTGTCATTTCTCACATGACAGCAATCTTCAGTGACCATGTTACAACTGTAACGTTCAGAGACTTTGCTAAAATCTATAACTTTCAGCATGTGACATCCAGCCCTTGCTATACTCAGTCAAATGGCAAAGCGGAGAAAGGAGTTCACACAGTAAACAGTTGCTCAAGAAAGGAAACAGACAGCCAATCAGATCCAAATTTGGCTCTACTGAGATATAGTCGCACCACTTGAACATGGCAAGTTCCCTGCTGCGATGCTGATGGGACAGTGACTGTGAACCACTTTTCCTCACATAATGGAACAATGTAAACATTAGGACTTGAAGAAGAGGCAGACTTATCTTAATAAAAGGTTAAAACTCTATTATGATTAGTCATTCAAGATCTTACATCATCAGACCAGGGGGTGAGAAAATATAGAGGAGGAATTGTTGGAGTTTGTTAAATTTAAAAAAAAATAATTCCTTGACAGGACACAGGAGGAGGAAATTTTATCCACCATCACACCTGTGGCTAAGATGTTGAAAGTGCCAGATGTGGTTGTGAAAACTGAGCAGCTTCAACTCTACCCATGCTCTGGAGGTCTAAATATTATTACACTGAACCCAAGTTTTGTAAATAATAATAATAATAATAATAATAATAATAATAATAATAATAATATAAACCCTTATGAAGAGAGGGGTTCTGACTTTTGATTTGTGTATTTTCAAAACATCGCTTGTTTAAATGGTTTTTCCAGCATCTTCTACCCTGTCCTCTAGATAAGGGTTTATATTATTATTATTATTATTAT
>JBAMHX010000008.1:25964254-25978894 GCA_037177515.1 Pseudomugil tenellus | reverse complement strand
AAGTCAGAATAGCTGCAGGTAGCGTCTTCCTGGAAACAATATCATGAAAACACAAAATAAAAAGCATTAAATACTTTAGTTAATAACTTGACCAATGATGAAAACATTCCAGTGAAATTTAATCATGACACTAATTACCTGCATATTTTCCCAATAAATGGAAACAACTTTAATGCAGAGCAGAGAAATATCCTCATCACCAGCAGTCTCTTTACAGAAGCACATATCAGTTCCTCTTGCTCTGTGAGGTCTTCTCACAGTGATTCCTAAAATGGTAAAAATCTTTACACTCCGGAACGAACACATTGTTTATTGTTTCTACAATATTCTTCCAAAGACATTTTCAGTTTTATTCATCCATCCACAACAGTTTAACTTGTATTTCATAATGAGGAAAACATTGTCACTTATGTGTTTTACTGTATCATTAATGTAAAACATATGTACAGTAAACACAGCTCAAAGTGATTCAATCATGGAAATGTTATCAGGGATCACAGTTGTGTTCAGGAGCTACATTTGTATGTGCATATCAGGCTGTGAAGAGACTCTGTAGAATAATTTGGATGGTGAGTTACAGCAAAGCACAAACAATTATATTTTTAAAAAGGTGCAAAACATATTTCTGACAAAAGTACATAGAAAAAGTGGAGCAGAAACAGATGGACATACGGAATATCATAAGCTGATGGATATAAAATAAGCTGATCTTGTGGGACTTCTGATTCATCAGATCAATAACGATGATCAGGACACACACTGCAATTACTCCAAGTGATGTGAAACATGCAATTTGATTAAAAGAGGATGGATAAAAGAGGATGATTTGAATGAAAGAGGATGAGACCTGTGTCTTTCCGCCTCTACAACTACCCAACGACTGCTCCAGGGTTCCTGCACATTTAAATCCTTTAGTCATCAGCCAAGACTTTGTGTCTGTATTCATATTCAGACAGCTGTAGATGTGAATGTAGATAGCTGAACAGCTGTATTTCACTGTCTGAAGTAAAGAAAATGTCCACTTAGTCTTCTGTAAGCAACTTCGTTTATCATCTAGCTCCAATATTCTTCATATCACTTTTATGAAGACAACCAGCTGCAGGAACAATGGCTGCTGCTCTCCAGACTCCAGTCTGAGCTATAGTAAACCCTCTGATTTCTGAATCTATACTGTACTACCTGTTACATCAGCGAGCGACTGGTAGATTAATCCGTTAACATTCTTTTTTGGTCAAAGTAAAAGATCAATGTGAGGATGTGAGGTTATAGAAGAAAGTTGGAAGCAGCAGATGCTAATATTAAAGAAAAACAATGCTAACACCATTAGACATACATCCACCTCAGACTGTAGCTTTTCTGATCCACAGACTTAACTGTCTAACAAAAGCACTGAAATAAAACAACAATCGCCTGAGGAGCGGAGTTACAGATCCCCAAAGTACTGGTGTCTGTTCTGAATGCACACAAACTTCAGAGATATCATGAAGCTTTTGCCCTGATCTGCAGAGAGTACTGGTGTCGGCTCTGAATGTCCACGGAGAGAATTGATCTCTCTTTAGGTTGTAACGTGGAGAATCCTGTGTTGAACAACCAAAAGTGCTAAAACAGTCCAGTTTGGTTGTGTCTGCTGCAGACCAACAGACTGCAGAATATCTGCTCACTGTTTTCGCAGTGTTACTTCAAAATAAAGTTATTCCAAGCAGCTTGTTATTCCTTCGATTCTGGGAGTTTTTATAAAGATACTTTTCCTTCCAGAAGGCCACAGCTCGTGCTGCTTCTCTGTCGGCCACTGACTGCAGCTGTTGGCTGAGGATGGTGAGGGAGGGTGATTGGAGGAGGAGGGTGGTGGGGGGTGGGGGGAGGCACTGGTGGAGGTGGGTAGGGGGCAAGTTATATGTACTATAGGTGGTGTTGAACACCAGAAGAGAAGAACTTTATCTCTTCATAAAAGTAGAGATTTTAAAATAAGCAGTTTAAACAGCTCATTTTAAAATAAGACTTTTTTTTATTTACAAATATTTAGATTTTTTTATAGTAGTTAGAGGTCTTCTTCTGATGTAAAACACCACTGACTATTGTAAGCACTTAGAAAATGGATTTTTGCACGCAATGCCCCCTTTAACAAGTATCTGGAAACCCCCCATGGGGAAGTTATGGGACATATAGTTTCCATATGAATTGTGATAATACAAATTAGGCTACATCAAAACTGGAAGAGCAAAACGTAACCCGAGGATAGAGACAGCGGTCTGCACAGAAGCATGAGGGAAGCATTGGATGATGGAAAGACTGTTTGGCAGTTGACTGCAACTCGACGCCTACCTCTGCCTGTTGGTTATATCAGCTCAGCTGAGCGCATAAAGGTGAAAAAGTAACACTGTTGATAAAAGCCATTTAACAGAAAAACCTTCCGACAAAAATATTTACTCTCAGCTCAGATTTGAAGCACATTACAAAAGTTTTAAAAGCTTTTCTCAAGAAAGTAACACTTGCTCTGCAATTTAAGAGTTGACAGGAAATTTCTATGGTGGAACATGTACCATGGTGATGAATAAGTGGGTCGATCCATAATAACCAAACCCAGTCAGAATAGTTTGATTTATAAAACTTTCTGGTTCAGTGTATAAATTCATCTGACTTATTGATGAACTTAACACTGTTCTTGCTTTGTTGCATGAATTATGTGTGAATGCTTTCAGATGTGAATGTGACATATCAGAGATGCAGCTGCCTGTCCTTTCAGAGACACTAGAAGATTTTTATTTCTTCTGGTCCTTCGCAATTAGCTTTGATTTCTCTCAACAGAAAATAAAGTGATCATCTGGCAGAAAGAGTCAGCAGTTCAAAGATTTACAGTAGTGACAATGAAATGAAACAGTTTGTTCAATAAATCACTAATAATTTATATTAATTACTCTTTATACTCTCTATATGAACTCATAAGTAGCAACATGCTTGATCCTATTTCTGATTAAAGCAAACTTTAATCAAACACTCTGCTTCACAAAAACATATTGAATGTGAAAGCTATTACAGGAGACAGCCCAGACTCACCTCACAGTATGACTATTTCACAACAAGGGCTCTGAAACTGTATCATGCCTGTGTTTTAATTTAATTTCTACCGTAATGCGTTTGTGTGTGTGTGTGATTGGGGGGTACTTACAAACAGTAATATGAAATTGCCAAAATTAGAATTAAATTAAAATGATCATCGATCAACATTCCGACAGATAAACTATATTTTTATATCTAGAACATGTTGTCCTTAAACGTTTTGGAGACAAAAGTATTCCAGTCTGTTTTGCTGAAAACTGGTTTCCTCATATTAGTAATTAAATAATCAAGTGAAACATGAGTTTATGTGTTTTGGTTTGTTTTGTTTTTTCTGACATTTTATTATTCTTATTCCTATTTGTCATAACAGCGCAAACCGAACTAAACAACAGAAACGTGAAGATGTGTTTTTTTCATGATATGCAAAAGGACATCATATTATAGTTTACATCCATTTTTATTTGACCTGTTACTGAAAAATCCAAATATGTTTTATCATTTACATTTTTGGATCAACCTTATACAAAAAATGAAAGAGTACTTTTTAAAAGTACAAGGTAATTTGGTCTATTACAAGGCTCCAAGAGTAAAAGTAGTTAAGTTACAAAGAATTATCTATGATTTGTTGTAACAGCATTGTACTGAAGGTACAGCAGGATTGGCTAAAACCCAGCTCTTCTTATATATTTCTGTGGACTGTGCAGAGCAGATTTACCTTCGTGGTGTGAGGGGTGTTTATTAATAAAAAACATTTATGTGCATACACTCAGCAGAATCAACAGTCAGCACTCTGAAATCATTCTCACTAAAAGTCAGGTTCCCATCATCATTTTTAGCACTACTGATAATTTTGTGCTTTGGAAATGTATTGATACAGCAAAATTCAGGTACATTCTCACTTTTGCTAAGTTTATTTACGCATTCAATGTTTCTTTTTTTATATTTCTTGTTATCTATAAAAAAACAAGACAAGATAAGATGAAATTGACTGTAAAGCAGTTCTGACCCACTGAAAATGCCTTCTTGCATGTTTACACATTTATAGACTCAATATTCATGCAGACCTATTAGTCTAAGTGAAAGAATACATAGTCAAAGATTATAAAATGCACAGAAAGGATACCTGAATTATTCTTTATATTCTCAGACTGAAGTGGGATCATACATTCCCTAAACATAATGCAAAATTCCATCTTTTGTGAAATATTTTGGTAACAATTTCATGTATATAATGCAACCACATTTCTATGTTGCTCTTATTCACATTCTGTTCAGAGAATTCAGCTGTGATGATCTCAGAGATCCTTGAGCAGCAGAAAATCACGTTTTCTTACACATCAGATATTATTTGGTAATGACAATGAAGAGTAAACTCTAAACAAGTTATCTTAGCAGAGTTAAATGGTGCAGATGTTCTAAAAGCTCTAACTAAAGCTCAATGGACTAACCTGTCTGAAAATCCAATCCTTCATGATCACAGGAGACATGAGTAAATCCAATTCTCTCATCCTCCTTTTCATCCAGTTTGAAGGTATGCCTCTACATGCTCACAATAACGTGCTGTTTAGTTCATTTGTTTAAACTCAATACATTGATCATATGTTTTCATGAAAAGTTTATTTTCAGTTTGCTTCAGCAGTGGATAGAACCGGCATGCTCTGTTTAACTTCTGCAGATGATCCAAAATGCAGCAGCACGTCTGGTCTTCAACCAACCAAACGAGCTCATGTCATTCCGTTGCTAATTGCACTGCACTGGCTTCCAGATGTTCTCAGATGTAAGTCACTTTGGAGAAAGCGTCTGCTAAATTACTGTAATGTAATGTAATGTAGAAACTCAACATGTGTCCCTAAAAGTGTACAAAAATGGTCTGAACACGTAGATAAAGCCGACCAGTCAAGATCAGGAAAGCAAAATGGATGTGAATGGACCTGACGGTGAATGTGAGCCCAACTATGCGTGTGCCCGAGGCTGAGGCGAGCAGCTAACCTGGACCCAACAGGAAGCAAACAGCTAGCAACCAACGCTAGTGCTAATAGCCCTTCTGATGCATGTCAACCAAAGGGACACACCTCTAAATTTAAGATTAAAATAACATCGAAACGGAAGAGTTAGAAATAAAATCTAGAAAGCAACACAACCAGAAATGGTCAAAAGTTTAAAAACTGATTTACATGAGATGAGACAAACTAGGAAACAATTAATCTTTATTCAAAATTTTTTATATGAAGACATGCAACACAAAGTGCTTCACACCAAAACATAGTGAACACACACATATGATGCACGCACATTAAGTAATGCCTCCTTATCCTCACCAACCACACTGCAGGAAATAATGTTGGCTTTAAGTATAAAACAAAAGAATTACAGTGGATAAAAAAATACTTTGGCCTTTTAAATATGGGATCAGAGGATGTAATATTCTTACAGTGTTGTGATACTGAGAACTTGGAATAGTAGTGCACACATGCATGAGTGAAGCCAACAATGTGAAAGTCTACAAGGCCATGTTTCATCAAAAATCGACCCAGCATAACCTTCAGATGATGTTGCACCATCAGCCACATGAAAATCCTTTTTTACCCCCACACTAACAGATCCAGGGATCATGTCAGAGCTGTGGCAGCTGGTTATGCATGAAAAGAATAAAAAGGTGAGAAAGACAGCAAACTCTGAACAGATGCACCCCCTTAACGGTAAAAAGGAGGGCTGTAATGAAAGCTCGTGTTCATTTAGGTCTTCTGTCTTTTCCCAGTGGAGGTTAGACAGGACAGCTTCATCAGAATGATTTTTTTCCAGGTCCAGGAACACTGTGTCTGTGTGTCTGTGTGTGTGGATGCTGTGATGGCCAGCAAGTTTATCTAATCTGACAGAGATGAATCTCCCAGCAGAGGGCTGGGCCTGTTCAGCTGTCCTCCGGAATGGAGCCCACACCGGTGCTGACATTAAATTATTTCAGGAGGTAATTAGTCTTCTGTTTTTCACCGAGATGCCAAATGCTCCCGACCTCACACTCTATGCGCTCATCAACGCTGTCCACACACACCTGCGATATTGCTAAAGATGGAGAGATTAAACAATTTGGAAATAATATACAAGAAAGAAGCCTTTTTACATGGAGACTTGGTAACTGAATGTAATTTTTTAAAATGTCACTGCATATAAAATATAGAGAGTGCCACCATTATTATCTGAATAATGATTTATTTTTTTAAATGTCATCACCCACTTTACAGTTAAATTTCTACTTTTCAATTTTGTTAATGACACCAAATTAAAGGCTGCAGTGACTGACTTGATAGTAATTTCAGTTATTCAATCAGCAGACCTTGATTGGCAGGTGCTAAAGATATGATGATAACTTAAATAGATTTTATTGCTTCGTTTTTCTCTTATTTTCTCCTCTTTCATTTAATTTAGATTTGTGCCCCAAGCCCTGAGCTCTTTTAACCCCATATCAAAAGTAAAAATTAATCTCGATGCTCTATCAATAAAAAGATGATTTGCCTGTCACATTATGAATATCGTTGCATTTATGAACTATATTATGCAGAGTCATGCTAATTAGATACGCAGCCATCAGAGAAAACAACCCTTAATTTTGTCCTTCTGCTTTTCTTGTGTTTAGCGTGTAACGTGGTTATGTGTGATGCCAGCAAATGAAAAGTCACTTTCATGCCATATTATTTCCTCATGCCGCTTGCTGATCAAGTGTTGCATCTATTACCAGAACTTCATCCAGAGAGAAACAAACAAACAGCCTGTTCAAACAGAAACTTTCTGCCATTCTGGCTGCAGTGCAACAGTTTTGAAGACTGACAACTTTATGAAAGGACATGTCCTTGAGTAACAAATGTGCAGTTTTTATCTCTTTGTAGCATAAGCTGCTGAAATGATGAATGTCTTTTACATAATGTCAGCTTTCATTCTTGCGTCTGCTGACACAAACAGGAGGGGTAAGACAGCAGTTTACTGTTACTTAGATGAGGCTGTGGCTCAGCTGCGACTGTCGTCACGTTCTGTGGGTCATTTGAGGGGTAAAGAGTAATTACCATGAAAATCCAATTGCCTTAATCTAATTTCCTTTGATATAATTCACAGTAGGCTTACAGCGACAAAGCGTTTACCTGGAACTGTGATGTTGTCCCTGGGGTACAATTACAGTGAAGCTACATGTACATGACTCACTGAACATTAAATAACCAGCATTTCCTACCACTGCGTTTACTGTACACAGATATAAAGATCTAAAGAAGCTGAAGAGGAGGGCAGCTGCAAAATATGATGCTTTATTTTGTTTATTTAACTCTGGCAAATGAGTCCAACTCAGGGACCTTTCTTTTAATGTGCAGAATATATCACACAACAAATATGTTTCAGTTATTCGTCTCCTTACACCCAAGTAAATATTCAACGCAACCATGTAAACACAGAAGTTTAGAGGCGATGCATAAACTTTATAATTTCATGGGAGCTAAACAACTTTGTGACTGGATCTGGACTGAAAACTAAATTCTCAATCGCTCCTGCTGCTCCAAAGATTGCAGATCAATCTGTTCCACTCCTGCTGGAGACAGCAGGAAGACAGCACAAATTCTGATACCAAAGCTCTTCCACATGGCACGGCAGATGGAGTTCTGTTAACTCTCAAACAGAGGTGTCGACACACCGCCAACAAAGTTGTGCAAGGGGATAAATTAATTGGAGTACTTTGATATTAATAAGTGTTGCTGAGACCCATACTAGTGGCTGATGGCTGAGCTCTTTCCAACCTGGTTATATGCGCTTTGCTCTGTCATGGTAAACACAGCGTGACATTTGCTTTGTTTTGGAAAGAGAGATTCTGATCTCTTTCAGGACAAAAACAACATTGATCCATGACACCATGTCACTACAAATTTTATTTAATCAATAACCAAAATGCCCTGATTATTTATATTTACTGGAAAACATTCCATTTTTTATTCTGTAAGACTTTTATCTATATTATATAACTGTATAAAAAGCTACACATAATACTAATTTTTTTGTGTTTAGTGTTTATCACACTGACACAACTTTGAGGCAGTTAATTATGTATTTATGTGAAATGACATCTTATAATATTTCAATTAGATTGAAATATTCAGTCATTTGTAACGTAATTTGAAAATTAATCAAAATTTCTTTCTAGTTTAAAGTCCAATTTCTAGACTCAGAATAAAAATTAAGCTAATATGTAATAATTATTTTTATGCTCATACAAAGTGCATGTATATATGTGTGTGTGTGTGTGTGTGTGTGTGTGTGTGGGCAGGTGAGCACTGGTGATTTCGACTTTTAATTTTTCATCATTTTTTCATACCAATCTGCTCATTTTATCTTACAAATGTTCAAACTACTTTAAAATTGTAATTATGTTAAACACAAGGGTGTAATTACCCTTTCCACAGAAGGACATGCTCCCAGGTACAAGCACATTTTAGTTAAATTCATTTTGTGCTGCTAAATTTCATCTGCCAGCTGTGGCTACAAATGCAGGAAAAAAAGAAGAAAAAGAAAAAATGAAGATCAACCTGAAACTGATTATTTTTTAATGCCAGAGAGATTTTGCAGCTGCAGAGAAGGAGGCGATGACGCAGTGCTTTGTGGCTCCTGCTGGAATTGAACCAGATCAGAATACATGCAGCCACCATGTGACCTACATGCTAAGTTCCACGCTCTCTTGCTTTCAGAGGACTGTGTCATGCAAGGGGTCTCCTCCCTGCGGTTTAAGGGCTGTCTATGTGACACATGATGGCAAGTGGTCACAAGTCAAGCTGACTGCACATCGGATGCGTGAAAAACTGCAGGAAGAGTGAGAAAATGTCAAAAGGTGTGTCATGCTCTCCCACTGCAGCCCCAGCTCTTTGCTTTTGTCCTGTTACTGAACCAGACCCTTTCAGACAAATGGGCAGGAGGGTATTGGTGGAGGGGGACATTGGAGGAAGATGACTGGGGATGGGGTATTGATTGTGCATTCGGGGTGCTGTGGTATCCTGTCGTGGACACAACTCTGAGGGCAGAGGGATTCAGAGAGGGCTGTGTTTGAAATGTGTTTGCATGGAAAATCACAGCAAGCCACCGATGTTAGTATCCTTTACTTATTTTATTTCACAGGTCTGTGAGCTGCTTCACAGTCAGACTAAACTCCCTCTGAAGCCATTCAGCATGGGTGACCTGCACAAGCTCTTTGTCTCTTTCTTTTACAAGCATACACATGCACACACATTCTGCTTGTGTTTTATCATCTCTCAATGTCATTTTAAATGACTTTCAGACCACATCAATTCATATCCGTCTCAAATCATAAACCTCAATAATAAGTTGGAAAAGATCGTTCAAGCTAGCAAGGGTTTCCTGCTACTAGCTCTGTAATTAGAATATATTGCAGAATACGGTATATGGGAGTTATGGCTACGCTTCAAGCCCCGCCATGAGACCAATGTATATTTTTGTGAAGCAATGTATATATATTCAGTTACAACCCTGAAAAAAATCGAATAAGCTCTGCTAAAAATCATTAAGTGCTGGGTTATTCAAATGTGATCACTGATGAACTGCTGTATTGACATATTTATTTAATATAATGGGCTATTTTGTCCGTGAAAGCAAAACGCAACAACAGGAGAAGTGAGATTACAATGAATAACAGCTCTATTATGTCCCTTGTCCTCTATCTCTCGTTTCCCTTCTCCTCTGTAATCTCATTTCGCAGGGGACCACAGTGAGGAGGAAGGAAGTTTTCCCGTGGCATCACACAAGAGACTACTCTTCCACAGGAGGAAAAATGAAGCGAATAAATAAAGTGGAAATCGAATTCCTTCAGCCGTTGCAGGAGTGCCAGCCTATGAATCAGCAGAATAAATTCTCTCCAGAGATAAACAAACATGATATTTCTGTGGGACGGAAGGGCCGCTGTCGCTCTCGTATAGTTCAGAGAGCTCCGGACCGTAAAGGGAGTTGCCTTCTCAATCAGGGAGGCCTCGGGAATGGGTCGCCTTACAGCTGAAAGTGCAAGATGAAAACACAAGAAACATCACACACATTCCTGCAACGGGGACTTTAACACACTGCAGATATATAGCCTCATGCAGAAAGCCATTAAAGTGGGATTTTGAAGCGCAAGTGTCTCCCAGCTCACTGTCAACACACTAAGTGCTTGTAGTCTTGATTTACATGAGTGTAAGCAAACTGATCCCGTGTCCTGTTATAATAAAACCTGATACATCCCGATTGGACTCGTGCAAAAGGGAGAATGTGTACCAGGGGCCTTTTACTGGCTTCGTTTCGGATTTTCTTTCCTTTTTATTATTCACAAGCATCCAGAGCTGATGGTAATATACAAGCTCAATGCCTGGTGGTGATCAAACCCATACATCACTGGGAATAGTGAGCCATTTGTGGTTTCTGTGTTGTGCCTCGGTAATGATAACAAGACCATTGTGACAGCATGAGTCAACGTTTATGCTATTGACTTTAAAGGTCAAAGTCTTGTACATGTTCCCTTGCCTTTTTCACACCTTTAGGCGAAGAACCAGCTGCAGATGTGAGAGAGCCACTCATGTCAAGTGAGACTTGAATGAAAGAGAGCTGGGGGCTGTGTGGAGTAAGCAGTTGAGGACTCTTTAGGGGGAAGCAAACATGCTTTTTAATATGCCATGCTAATTCAAAGCACTTCTTAAATGATTTGAGAATATTAATTTGCTGCGGTGTTTAACATATACACTGCATTTGATTGCTTGTTGAGAACGAAGCAGCTGTGTCGGATTTCTTGGCTGTGGTTTCGAAAGGACCTAACTTACTGGATTCTATCCAAATACTCACCAAAAACTCTCACCTCATCAGGTTAAATGTTTCCTGCTTGTTGGCATGGCCAAAGTACAAAGAGCAGGTTAATATTTGGGCAAGGAAAGGACACATAATTGGTCTCAGCAGTCGAACAGTTGATTTTGGTTGTTTGGAAATCTATTTTCCAAGATGAAAATATTTCTGTAGATCCAAAAAAGGCACGACATTGACATGTTCCTGTTTTAGAATGATTACAATCATGACATTTGCTACAGTGTGTCACAGCTGAACACATGTTCGGGCAAGCTCTGGGTTGCTGCAGGAAACTGTTATTTGTACAACTGATGAATATCTTTTAATGTGCATTTCTAGCCTTGTTGCTTGTGAGCATGTCACTTTTCCTTAGATCTGTTGATCCTAAAGGGAATAAAATAAAAAGCCCAAGCAGACGTTGGTTTAATCAGAGACACAAAGAACACATCACCTTAAGTTAATAAATGTGTCAAATATAAATACTACAGCGCATACTTGCAAAGCATTTAGTCTTCCATCTCAACTAAAAAGTCCGATCCAGCTGAAAATACACATTTTCTTTTTTTAAGTGCTTATGGTCAACAGTGTACACAGAAGCAGCTATAATTATAACTATTAGGGTATTTTTTTTTTAATTGGCCGATCTCTGAGAAGCATCTTGAGATGACATTGTCGTGAAATGGCGCTATACAAATAAAGTTGAGTTGAATTGAATTGAATAACACTGTATGCTGTGTCTCCCTTTTTAACACTATAAGCATTTGGGAACAGGACAGATCAATTGTTTGTTTTTTGTTTACTCTTTTCACACTTATGCTGTTTGAGATTTCAGCTGTTCAACAGTAAGTGATCTGTATTTTGGATTTTTGTTAATGCACAATACCAGTGGGTAACATCTACTGACTGCATGCAGGTCAGCTTCAAACTCTGAATCCTTTACTAACCATGCTATTGCAATGCATGTAACGTGTTTGGCATCATGTTGTGAAGCGAGACCTTCTCTGATGTTTTGTCTGCTTTTATATATTGATTGGTATAAATGGGGTGTTTTTAGATGTGCAAATTAATTTACCTGTAAATAAAATTGTCATTACTTTACCAATAAAAAGGGACATTGGTTTGAAAGAAGGAGTGGACCCATGGTACCAGGCAACAGAGAAGTTCAAATGTTGGTGGGAGCAAAATTTATTTTGGTTTCTACAGACTCCACAGTTGTTCTGGACTAAAAGTGTGAGCAAGCTTCAAGGATAGCTGGTAGCTAAACCACTAGCTTGATAGCTAAAATAGAATAAATCACTGTCGGGCATAAAAAAAAGAAATTCATGCAACTAGAAGATGTAGCATCATCAGTCATTAAATCACAGTGCATAAACTGCCTTGGACTAGCAATCTTGATAACATGATAACTTGTTGGTAGTCATGGCTCTAAATTTTGGCACAAACTTTAAAGGTTTTTAAAAAGGTACGCTCAAAATCAACATTTCAAAAAGACACAAATGGAAGATTATGCGGCCTGTGGTATATAAGAAGCTTGTACACCAGATGTCGGAGCAAATCCAAATAGATGCAATGCTGATCAGGGACAAAGCAACAAAAGAAATACCGACAATTATTCTCTCGATGTGTGGCTGAAAGTCAACTAAACTGTCCTACTGAACACAATAGACAGAAACATTAACAAGTTTGTTATTCAGTGGAAAAAAAGCTTCATAATACCAGAATTTTTTCATGTTAAGATCACATTTCATTATGTTTCCTCAAGATGCTTCCTTCAGCTGAGTGTGATGAAAATTGAGCAAATAACTCATAGCTTTGATAGCTGTAGAGAAACTCACACATGGAGCAAAAATGTAAACACATTTTAGTTGCTGTCGTTAACAGTTTCTGTGTATTGGCAGCAGAGATCAAGCATTTTCCTCTGGAATCCCCTGCACAATGCCACCAGACATTACATTCCTTCGCAAATGTCCTTTCCACTGGATTTGAGGTTTCAGCAAAGCTGTCGCCAGCTTACAGAGCTCCCCTCTCATCTAATCTGGATTCAGTGCCATTTAGATAACCAACACAATGTACTCCATCATGTCAGAGATTTTGTACAAAATGACCAAAATAGATTTAACCACCTGGAGTAGCAGCCACCAGCTTATCTTAGTTGTCCAACCTTCATTGTGTTGCATTTAACTCAACCTGGGATGAAAAAAAAACTAACAAACCTAAGGGAGGGATCCTACATGCAATCAATTAAAGTCCATGTTTAGCATCTTTTGAAAAATAAATAAATAAAGCCTTGCCCAACAGACATAAAACACACACAAGGGTTAAACTCTGAAAATATGAAGGCTTCATCCCACCAGAGCATGTCACTCAAAATCGATAACAGCCGCCGACAATGTGAATGACTGAGCTATCATCCTTCACTATTTATAGTGTGTGATGCTCTGTGAACCGTGAAATTAATAAATAGCATGCTCAGTAATTGCCTGGAAACCAAGCGCTGTGGCAAACTGAGGTAAAAAATCTGTGGCATCAGATGGGGTTTCTAATAAGTTGTCACATTATTGTCGATGACCTTCAAGCAATTAAAACAGCAGTTGAGTACAAGTCTGAGACTGAGCAGGGAGAGCAGGGCACAGGGTTGAAGAAGGAGGAGGGGTTAAGAGCAGATGAATTGATGAAAATGGAGAAGAACTCTATTAGGACAGGAGAATCTTCATTAAAAGGCACTGACTGAGAGGGGTGGGGATGGGGGGGGGGGGGCGCTCTAAAGAGCGGCAAGTTTGCCAATGGCCCGCTTTAAGCAATCTTTAGCTTAATCTGATGGTGGTGACACCATGGTTCTTATAAAGCTAAGCTCTCTTTTTAGCGTTACATCAGGGGTGTTAGAAACGAAGATGATGGGTTGATGAGCTTCCCTTTTATTATTAACTTAGTAGAGCTGAGGCTGCAGAATGAAAACTCTCCATGTATGCAACAGAAA
This sequence comes from Pseudomugil tenellus, assembly GCA_037177515.1. Lineage (NCBI taxonomy): Eukaryota > Metazoa > Chordata > Actinopteri > Atheriniformes > Pseudomugilidae > Pseudomugil > Pseudomugil tenellus. The sequence goes on along the minus strand of JBAMHX010000008.1, from coordinate 25,965,015 downwards.
CTATTCATAAACACGTCTTATAATTCCAAAGTCTGATTTTTCACTTTAGGTAAAATTTCAGTGATGTGTGCTGAAAGACAGCACACACATATCGTGCTGTGTGTTCACAAACAGGGGGGGGGGGGGGTCATATTCTTTCGTGAAGACAACAAACATCATTTGGATGCGTATACTCCCACACTTTTTTTCTGTGCTTCTTATTAGAAGATTTTAATGACTGAATGTCTGTGCAGGTCATGCTCACATCATTACTGCTAACCACAGATGCATACTGTTTGTATGGATCAAGTGTTCCAACTCATCACACATACTGGCCTGCTTATTAGTGCTTTATGCTCAGCCTGGCACTAAACTTTCAGCTTCCGATAATGCCAACAGCTTTCAGGATGAAATGCTTCTGAACAGCCATATTAATAATGGGTATCATGGCACAGCAAGCAACAGTTTGTAAGAAAATTAGGTACTTAATGACTGAAAAAAGCATCAAATTTACATATTTAAAGTGTCTGTAGTGGGCTTAAGTTTTGGAAGTTAGTTAAAAAATTATAATATAAGCAATTTATAAACTGTATTTAACAAAATCCATGATCAAATACAGAGTTGTGCATTGTAGTTATTGATAGTAATAAAATATTATATAATCAATAAAACTTCAGGGTAAAAAAAGTTTTTTTGGTCCATCCATCTTCTACCGCTTATCCCAGAACAGGGATGCGGGGGTGGGGGGGGGGTGGGGGGGGGGGGGGCTGGAGCCAATTCAA